>JASDQU010507652.1:26558-43254 GCA_032191745.1 Picea mariana | reverse complement strand
TTATATATATATATATATATATATATATATATATATATATATATATATTACCTCTCTACACAACTACTAAGAAAATTATAATTCAGTTTGATAAAATCTTTCATTATATAATGTTCTATGGTAATATGTGTTCATCATAAATCTACAATATTTTATGTATAGTTGACATTGTTTTATTTTTTTGTTATATAGTTGACAACAATAGTTGGGAGGAAGTGCCTTCCTACAAATATCTTAGAATTGATATTCACTACAAATTCAATTGGAACTATAACATTCAGAAAAGGATAAATGGAGGGTGGAAAGTTTATTATGTGCTTGAAAACAATTGTAAATCAACGAACATTTGGATTTGGGATAATAAAAATGTGTGTTTCACACTCTCGTTATTCTGATTATCTTATATGGATGTGAAGTTTGGGTTGCAGTATCTCTAGAGAATCCCGGAGAAAGATAGAACACATCTAAAAGAATTTTATAACTTGTAATCTAAAAATTAAGGGTATTACACCCTATCATATTCTCCTCATAAAAGAAATCCTTTCCCCCATCGAGAGAAATATTATGATTAGATATATAAATTAAAAAAACAAGATAAACAACATGGATGAAAAGAGTCTCCTCAAAATTGCTTCAAACTCTAGCCAAAACCAACACCATCTCAAGTGGAGATGGCATAGTGATGCCAAATATTGGATAAATAATTGGGGAATACAAGAAGAAGCCATCATGTAGAATATCGATAATATTACAAATATTATCACTTATAAATTTAAGGAGAATATGTGGAGTGATAAAAAATTACAGGATAAAAGGAAACTAAGATACTACAAGGAGGTGGTCAACACTAATTTAGAAGATCAAAAGGACCTCTCAATTTTGAGAAGTGAAAATAAGAAAATCAACATTGCTAAAATAAGAACAAACTCTCACGAGCTACATAGTGAAACTAGGTATTGGACAATTCGAAAACATCATGGGGTGAAATAATATGCCCTTAGATGAAAAACACTTCCTCTTAGATTTCCCTGCCTATTCCCAAATTATATCCCAATTTAAAAATATTTTCCACAATACATACCTTCCTAATCTCCTAAGTCATCAAAACTATGGTGATCTTGGAATGCTTCTCTCAATATTTTTTGAGCATGAAAATACAATTTTAAAGAAATTGAAGTAATCTCTTACCGTCTTAAGTTCCAATAGACCAATTGGTCTCAATGGACATTAATCATCATCATCATCATCATCATCATCATCATTATAACTGAGTTTGATAATATTTTTCATTATATAATGTTTTATGGTAATATGTGTTCATCATAAATTTGCAATATTTTATGTATAGTTGGCATTGAAATATATATATATATATATATATATATATATATATATATATATCAATGTTAACCATAAATAAAATATTTTGCACTATAACATTAACTTTTAATGATATAGTGTATTTATTTTGGTGATAGTACACTTCAAAATGAAAAAGTTGCATTTATTTAAGGAACTATTCATTGATGCTAAAGTGTTACAGCCTTAATTTCCACCTTACAGGCTAGAGAGGATGTCATCAAAGGATTAAGGCCCTAATGCATCTTTTTCCTAGGGTTTCACACCTTTTGGATCTTTTTTAACCCAATTTTAGGCATCCTCACAGGACACCTAACAGACAACAAGTGAGGCTCTCACTTGACACTAGTAGTGCAACCCGTGAGGCACTGTCAAGTTTCTAGAACTGGGGAATTACGAGGTGAGAGGCGAGACATGTGTTGTATCTTAGTGTCTAGGACCTAGGACCTCACATCATTCAAGTTTCTAGTGGCCTCTAGAAGATCTAGAACCCTCTCCCAAGCCTCCTCCAGGAGCTATATAACAAAGGCAAGCCTTGGGAAGGAGGAGGAAGAATTCAATGGAAAGGTTAGTATGTCAAAACTACAGAACTATTTATCTAATAAGTCATTGGAGTCTAGAATTTCCAAGGAGTTGTAAGGAGAAAGAAGATTGAAGGAGCCTACATCAACACCTATGGTATGTAATTGTGATGTAAGTTTCTATTTGCAGTTAATAGATCATTTGATTTTTCCCTGAATATTTGTCATTGATATATAAATGTTCAGATATGATTTGATATATTATAGATCATATTAGAATAATGGTAGATCTAGGAATATAATACTAGGAAGATAAGTGGAATGGTATTGTTTTGTCTTTGGTGTGCAATGGAGCAGGTTGTAGAAGCTAGAGATGGAACTTTAGGACTACAACAACCAAGAATATACCAAGGACAACCCTCAGGAAAATTTATGCCATTCTTCCATCTTCTTGTGTAATGATATTATCGCTTGTTTCTAGGAGAACCATAAGAAATGTGCCCCTCATGTCTAGGATATCTAGGATTATCCTAGGGAGATCTGATTCAACCATTCAATGAGATCCTTGTGAGATTTTTTCCCATAACATATTGGAGACCATACTAGGGAAGAAATCCTTTCTATTTGAATCTCTTTTCCTTTCTTTCTCTCTATTTTTGTAGTGTGAGTCTTGTTGTTTTCCATTAAGGTTTTAAGGGCTTAGATCATGTAGATCTGAAAGATCTAGTTCATATCTGGAGGTCTGGAACATTTACTTCCCTCTAAAAAAAAAAAATTGATATTCCTCGCTTGTTGTAGTTCTATTGTCCCACAAGGACCCCTCACTTGTGGACTTGCATGTGTCCCACGAAGACCTCTTAGATATACATTTTTGCAGTGATAATCCCATGTATTTCCAAGATGAGACATTCTATGAGCTTGCATAGCTTTGTGATTAGTTCTTTGAGTGTGTTGGTACCCCTGCTATAAGAACATGCTTCTCACATTGATCATTTGTCAAGGTTATTGTTTAGTTGATTGGTGTGAAAGTTTTCTATTTGTTTGGACAAAATCCTTTTGTTGTCTGAACATTCAATTTTCACATCTCAGATCTCAGAAGTTGAACTCAAAATTCACTAGATATGATGAGATCTAGAAGCTTATTCCATTGGTTACATTCCTAATTTCCTTTGACCTTTCTATAGCACTGGATCTCCCCCCTCCTAGAATTTTTTTTAAGTGTGATCATTGTGGTGACATTAGTGTACGTTGATATAGCCTCGTCCCTGATATCATACAATATTTTTCTTGTTGTTTTTGTTTTGTTCTTGTTTGCATTAGCCTTTCTTGGTGAAGTCAAGATTGCCATATATTGTAAATTGAAAAAATTTCAAAAACGATCTCTTGAATGCTTAGTCTGATTTTGAGGCATTAGTGTCATGAGTGAGATACAATAATTTGTTGGTATTGGATATTTTATGTCTGATTGGTTGAATGGTTTATTTGAGGATTGATTTTGAGTGTTGAAAAAGAAAAAGGAAAACTCTATATCCCTCCCATAACTAGCTTTCATTAAATTGAAATATTTTGCACTTGCATATTTGAATTGTTTGGTTGGGTCAAGAGTCATCACTTCATACAAAGTTTCTTCCATTACCTTTGGACCTAAGCAGCAACCATTAAAAACAAGTGTTTAATTTAAAATTAATTAGACATTTTTCCTTTGATAGTGAACCAACATTAGCTAGGCTTAGGGCCTTAGATTAGGATTGGAGAGCCAAATATCCAAGGCCACCAAACTCAACCTAGAAGTCATTAAAGAGTGTGAAAGTCCATTCTTGCAACCAGTGGGTAGGGAATATCCTCTAACACAAGATTCAATCATGAGGTCGCATTGGGGAAAGTAGGGAGATTACCCCTCTCTGCTTGTTTTGTTTTTTCGGTATCCCTTCAATTGTTATGCATATGGGGATTCTACTGGGTCAACCCTCCATATTTTTTAGGCTTAGTTACCCCACCCTCACGACTAGTCAGACTTACGATTGTTCTCCTAACCATAGATTGTTAGGTTGTAACCTTAGTGTCTTTTCCTAGGAATCCACATAGGTGACTGCAAGTGGGATGTGCCTATAGTACCTAGGGCAGGTGTTCATTGATGCTCCCAGTTCCCCCAGAGGGTACCCACATTAATAAAGGGTACTTGCACCAATTAGGGTTGTTTCACATTGTTCATCGTAACTTCTCCTGACACCTTCGCTAGTCAATCTAGTGGGGACTTCATCTCCGCCACATGGTTGGTTTTTGGAAGGCCCTTAAGCCAAATGGTTTTCTTTTTGTTTCCTAAATTTTATTAGGGGTGTGCTCTTTGAGTTTGAGTCTAGGTCATCCATAGGTTTATTTTTGTTTGTTAGTTTCATAAAATTTTCACCATGGTTGAACTATTGTACCAGTCTTGTCGATTATGAGGACTAGAGCCTATTAAAAAGGTGGAATCGCCTCTAAAGTGGTGCCATATCCATGACAAAGACTTTGAAGGGTCATATTTATGGTTTGACAAAGTCGATTTAGTTGAGTTCAAAGTGATTGATTAAAGTCCTCCACCCGACTTCAATCTACCTTTAACTGAACCTAACGCCCCTATATTAGTCCAAGTACAAGAACTTTTCAATGATAATTTTTTGTTATTCAGTCATCCTCTTACCATGAATGGACCCAATATTTCATCTAATGAAACTGATCCCTTAATCCCATCCTCAAGTGGGATTGGGGGGAACTCATCCAGGGGTTTCCTAGTCATGTCGTCATTTCCACCCCTTAGGTCCATTGGACCTTCACCATCCATACCTTTTCTTTTTGGTTCCTCCATGTGGGGGATGTCGCCTACATCTACGAATCCATATGTTAGTATACTTGGATTTCCCATGCCCATCCCACATACTTCTCTTCCCACATTTGGATTCTTTTCCAATAAGGGCTCGATCTTTGGTTTCATCATGGGAAGTGGATTTCCTTCCATTTTCGCTAATCCAATGACCAGTTTGATGTCATCAGGGGAAGGTACATATTTTTGATGGAGTATTCTTGGTGGTTTTGGGGTTGTCCCTAGTCAACCTAGGGTCAATGGTACTTATATAGGTTTCATGTTTCCATGGGTTAGAACACATTTTCTTGGAGGCACATCCCTTGGGGGAAATTGGATTTTTCCTTTTGTCCGCATATCTGGTTCTTGAGGTTTCTTCCTTGGGACCAACACTAGGAACCTTTCTCCTGGAGGGTCATTTTTCCCCACTGGGATATTTTTTGGTGGCGGGAGTATTCATTCTCCTACCAGTGCCACCATCCCTGGGGGCACTCACTCTCCAACCATTGCTCAAACTTCCAACAACACCAACATAGGGGAACTGCAAGGTCCATCTGGGACAAAAAAGACTTCACCTCCCTCCCAGTCTCCATTCTCACCGTTTTCCTTTCTTTCAACACTTGACTTACCATATTTTTCATGGTTAATGAATAACTCTTTTTACCATGATCCCTCACGGCCCACGATGCCATAAAAACTCCCATCAAACTTTCCAAAGTTTGATGGTAATTCAGGGGAAGACACTTCCACACACATCATAAAAAACCATTTGTGGTGCTCATCCAATTATTTAATGTATGCTAGTGTGCAATTGTGTCTTTTCCATATATCCCTGATCGAATCCACTGTCAAGTGGTATATTGAGCCAAAGGGAAATTATTTTAGAATATTCAATGACCTAGAAATGGCATTTTTAACCCATTACCAACTGCCTATTCAGTATGATATAGGAACATATATTTTTACTTCCCTGCATCAAAATAATTCCACCCACATCTCTGATCATATTCATGAATGGTATCGATGATGTAGTATGATTAAGACTCATATTCCAGATAAGCTCCTAATGGAGTGGTTCACTAAGTCCCTCTACCTCACATTGTCAAGGATGTAGCTATGGTCAGGGCGAACACTAAAGATAAAGCCATCTTTCATGCCCAACATATATATTTTATTTATTCTCAGTCAGGTACTCTCTATGACATCATTCCAAATTCTCCTTTCCCATCAACTAATCCACACAAGTCAATCCCATGACCCCATGTCGATGGTGTGGTTGGTTCTATTTCCCATGTGTCTGTTAACCAGCTAGCTGATCATATGGGACACTTAGCCATTCAATCACAACCATCAGCAGCTGGAACTAATGATCAAAATTATGTAGTCCCTCTTAAAACCTCTGAGATGAATTCATTGCTGTACACACAACCAAATAATCCTTAGCAACCTGGAGGCAAGAAAAAGAAGAACAAAAATAAAAATTCCACAGATGAGAAAGGGAATAACACTACCCAAACTTCCCAGGAGGGAGGCACTAAAGAGAAGAGAAAATATTGATTCCCCTGCACCATCTGTGGGGAGTACCATCCCACTCACCAGTGCCCTCAGAAAGATGATATCCATCGATATTTTTCACAACAACGGTTCTCCAAATAACCTACTATCTTAACTCATCCTTTCCCTCACCAACTGCAAAACATGGTTTCCTCAAATCCTTCCCCTCCACCATGGGCCATCATAGGTACCCCTCACCATGAGGGATATTCCTTGAATGCTTCATTTTTCATGTGTGACCACACAATCAACTTGCAGATTCATAACAAGAACTACAACATTCCCGATCCTTCCAATGCTTCCCCATACACAACATCTTTTCCCAAACTAATGGCCCTCTACAGATAGAGAAGCAATTCCTTTATGCACCTGTTCCCCCCGAAAGGAGTTCTTCATTGTATGACATATCATCCCAATGCATAGGCTACCCACAACTACAGTATTGTGGAATACGTATCCCATACACCTTGTGCCATGTTGGCCCTCAAATTTCTCCAAAGCTTCCCCACATAGAGAAAAAAATTGCTATCGGCCATAGGTAGGGTTTATCCCTCAAAGTCAAGGTTGATTACCTTTGACACTACCCAATTTACTCATAGACTCTCCCATCAATTATCCTTCTAGATTAAAGTGTGAAAAATGGGGAAAAACATCTTCCAAACAATTATTGATGAAGGAGCCTCGACTTGCATCATGTTGATTTCTTGTTGGAAATTCCTTGGCTCTACCAAGCTTGATATGTCTACTACACTATTAAAATACTTCGATGGACATATGTTCCAACCTCATGGAATAATCACCACCTTAACCTTTTATTTAGGTGGAAAGGTTGTCTTTGTTTCTATAGAGGTCATCGACGCACCACTTGAGTACAACTTGTTACTTAGGCATAGATGGTTCTACGATATGAATGTAGTCATCTCATCGGTATTTGGGGTTCTACGTTACCCCCACCAAGGAAAAATTGTTACAATTGATCATCTTGCCTTTTGCACCCTAGACCTTGGATCCAATGTAGGGTCTAATGTACTCTTTTTCTTTGATTTTACACAACCTGCTATGAATGTTGGTGCAAGGATGTTCAAAGATCCTTATATTAAGGGTATATTCCCTCTTCCACCATCAACATGATTTCTTCATCTACTAGTTGATCCCTTGGGTATTTTGATCCTTGGGTGGTACCTCACCCAGAGGATTTTTATTCGTATGACACCTCCATGCCACTCACCCTAGTAGAGTTTTCCTACCAATAAATCTAGTCAGCCTCCATTGACCTTGAATTGGATTCCCCTCGGGATGTGGACTATAAGAAGTTTCCACTTCCCTCTTGGGCCTTTCATCCTCCTCTAGTTTCTTCTAACTCCCTTGATATTTAACTTCCTTCTCACGAAGACATCATGGAGATCATGGATTACCCTGATATGCTTTGGGAGAATTTGAACCACAGATCCTCTTTTCTCCCTGATTTGGAATGATTTGAGGATGACACTACAAATCTGGTTGCTCTTGGCTATGTTCAATGGTCCCAGTTTCCCATCATGATTCATGATGTTCTATCATAAGGGAACTTGGATAAGATATCAAAAACCATACCCATTGAAATTTCCCAAAATCCAACTATCGTGGAACACATCCTGATAGGTGTCGACTATTCACCTCAAGAAATTGAAACATACACGACCCTATTTAAAGAATTATGTGATATTTTTTATTGGTCTTATGAGGAAATTCTTGGCATTGACCCCTAGATTATCGAACATGAAATCAAAAGATATGATGGAGCTAAGAAGGTCTGGAAAAATCTACGGCCATTCAACCCAAAGAAATTTAATTACATTAAGGTAGAGGTAGAGAAACTCCTTCGTGCCCAGTTTATCTATCCAGTTCCTTTGACAGAGTGGGTGTCTAACATTGTTTTGGTCACTATGAAATAGGGTACTATTTGAGTCTATGTTGATTATAGGGATATAAACAAAGCTTGTCCTAAATATAATTACCCAACCCCATTCAATGACCAAATTATCGATGAATGTGTTGGTAGTGAAGTCTTCTCTTTCATGGATGGTTTCTATGGATATAATCACATACAGATAAAACTGAAAGATTAACACAAGATTTCCTTCATTTGTCCGTGGGGAACATTTTCTTATCAACAACTTCCTTTTGGACTTAATAATGTTGGATCCACTTTCCAATGAGCCATGTCATATGCTTTCCACGCAAATGAATTGTGGAGGGTTTCTTCGATGATTTGGATGCTCACTCCTAGTGTCATGAGGACCATCCTAGTCACCTGCAGGCCATTTTTATCTGATGTCGTTACTACAATATTTGTTTGAATCCACATAAATGTATATTTTGTGTGATATCTGGGAGATTGCTAGGATTTATTGTATCCAAGTATGGGACCTTGGTATATCCCTTGAAAGTCGAGTCTATCATCAAATTTCCTCCTCCTTGTACCATTCACCAACTTCAGAGTTTGTAAGGGAAGGAAAACATTTTGTGATGATTCATTGCCAACTATACCAAGATAAAAAAAGGTTTTTTTCACCTATTGAAAAAAGTGTACCTTTTCTATGGGATGATCAATCACAACATTCATTTAATGCCTTGAAGAAGGCCTTGACATTGACTCCCTTATTGAGTCCTCATGATTACACTCATGATTTATTTCTCTATCTCGTGGTTGTTGAATCCACACTTGGCATGGTTCTCATCTAGGATGACGAGGTGCAATGAGAGCACATAATTTATTATCTTAGAAAAGGACTTGTAGGTCCCAAACTTCGATACTCTCATGTAGAAAATTTGGCCTTCGCAACAGTCTATGCTATCCAATGATTACACCATTACATCCTCTTGCACAAAACCATTGTATTTTTCGATGCCAACCCAATGCAACACATCCTTAGTAATTAGATCATTGGGGGAAAGTACTCAAAGTGGATTTTTATCCTCCAATAGTTTTACTTGAAATTTGTCTCATCTAAGTTTAAGAAATCCTTGGCTTTCATAGAGTTGATGTCTGAACTTCCCTGAGTCAAAGACTAACCAATGGTTAATGATTCTTTTCCCGGTGAGTTCTTGTTCCTTATTGACTCATCCGATCCTTTGTATGGAGACATATTGGTCTACCTACATACTCAATGTTACCATCCACATATTTCTTGTGATGAATGTAAATGCATCAGACATCAAGCTAAACACTACCTGATTGTAGATAACAACTTGTATCGATGGGGTTTTGATTTGATCTTACAACAATGTCTCATTTACGAGGAAGCTAAACATGTTCTCAATGACTACCATGCAGGGGAATGTGGTAGTCATCTCTCTGGGTTATCCACTTCCCAAAAGATACTTCATTTTGGATATTTATGGCAATCAATATTTAAGGAGTGTATGAATGTCGTCCAATGATGTCATTCTTGCCATATTTTCAGTCGTAAGATGTGTGCTCATCCTGCCCCCCTTTGTCCTATGGTGACCACCAACCCCTTTTCAAAATGGGGCATTGATTTTATGACATGTAATCCTACCTCGGCCAATGGTCATGCCTACATCATCGTGGTCATTAACTATTTCACTAAATGGGTTGAGGCCATGCCTACATATTCTTACGATGACACCACTGCCACTCTTTTCATATTCAACCACATTATTGTGAGGTTCAGTGTCTCCAGGACAATCATGAAAAATCATGGGTCCCATTTCTGAAACAAGATGATGAATGAATTAGATGCCAAGTTGGGTCTTCATCATGAGAACACAACACCATATTAACCACATTCCAATGGCCAAGTAGAAGCCATAAATCATGTCCTTAAAACAATGATCCATAGGATGTTAGGGAAACATAAAAAAATATGGCACCTGATTCTTTTTTCTGCACTATGATCTTACCGAATCTCTACTAAGAAAACCACCGGATTTACCCCATTTTATCTTGTTTATGGCCTAGAGGTAGTACTTCCAATTGAATGAAAAATCCATCCTTAAAACATGTCGTAGAATTGTTTCCCAATAAATCTTCCAAGGAGGAACTCCTCTTGTACTTGGCTCAACTCAATGAACAATGTTGTGATGTTTCTTTGGTCAATGAGACACATAAGTAGCCTGTCAAAGCTCAGTATGAAAAATCGGTCTGTCCTGGTATTTTTGCAGAAGGTGACTTGGTATTGGTTTATGACCAAGATCATGACACTTTGGGAGCCGATAAATTTGAATCCCTTTGGCATGGCCCTTACATTGTTAAATGTGTCTTGAAAAGAGGGTCCTACATGTTTGTAGATTATGATGGGAATCCTCTTTTGGAGCCCCATAATGGGCTCCACCTCAAAAATTATTATCCTTAGGAATTTTGTCTACACGATGCTTTGTACATAGGCGTGTTTTATTTTTGGCTATGGAGTGGTTTGTTTTTTCTTTTATACGCATGCCATTTGTCTTAGTTTTCTTCTTATCATGCTTTCTAATTGATTTGCAGATGTCATCATCCACCTTAATGTACATGGGATATGGTGATGGTGCCAACCGTAGTACCCAAAACATAGATTCCGTTGTTTGGATGATTTTCTCACCCACTGACGAGCTTGTGAGTTCATGAGGCGTCTACCTTGGGATTACAACCAACAATGATGCAAAATATAGTGACATCATTGAACTTTTGTTCGAAGTGCTTACCCTTAGTATTCAACATATTATCATTAGATTGGACTTTTAGCTTGTGGTATCACAATTGAATCACACATATAGTTTTAGAAATCCTGGACTTTTACATAAATATTTGAGGGTATATATTCTTGACCATTACTTTGATCATATTGAATATTGTCATGTTTCACGAGGATTTAATATGTTGGTTGATTCATTAGATAATTATGTGTTAGAATGGATTTTTTCCCATTAAATTGAGTAATTAGGAATGCATGTACATAATGTGTGGGTCCATTATCACATCATTAGACATCCATAAGTAGCAAGTGACATAAAAAAAATTATATATATAATTGTGCAATGTGATTTACATCCTTCCATAAAATGAGGTGCATAAGAAAAACTAAGGCTCTACTGGTCTCCTGGTACATATATATGTCGACTAGCTAATATAAGTGCCATGAAACACTCACTCTTGTTTCTCATGGAAACATAATGTAGTACGAATGGATTTCCAAAGTAGTCGACAGATAGGGCCAAATACTCCCCTCGCATGTCGCCTCATGTGATCGAGTATCTTGTGCTCTAGTGTTACAATAACTCCCATATTAATCCCCTCTAGATTTTGTCAGACACACCACATTTATTCATAGATAGAACCTCCCTCCCCACCCGATGACTCCTTACCACTACTATGGTTATGGTCTCGACCCTACCCCTCTGGCTTCTCTGGTCTGACATCTTCCCAACAAACACTTGTGTTAGTATGCACCCACAAAAACAAATTAAATATCGTAAAATTAAAAAAAAAGAAAAAAGAAAATTAAAAAAAAAAACACAAATTTACCTGTAGATCCCCAAGCCTCCGCTGGGGGTAGTGGAAGCTCTAGATCATGAAAAACCTCCATTCTTGCATACAGAAAGTACTCAATGATCACAATATGGTGCCTCCACCAACTTGTAAAACCAATACCATAATGGTATTGATGTTGCCAATACCATAATGGTCCTGTTGTCCGAGTACCCGCATGACAATATTGCTTGATATAACTAGAAATATTACAACCCTCTCATTTTGGTGTGTATCCCACATGCCATGGTACACCCCGTCGATATAGCCCAGTGGAAACATAGAAATCATCTATATCTAACACTAGGAGCTTTCCCTAGATGATAAAATGCTCTTTATTAGGATCCCAATATAGGACCAACTGGTTTAATAGCAACTCCATGGAGCCCAACATCAGAAAATATAAAAACTTTAACAACCCACATTCCTGAAGGGGTTCCAGGTTCATTTGGTCCCCTTGGGAAGAATAGTCAACTACCTCATGTTGACATTCCTTCCACTCAATCATATTACCTTTTTCCCCTACATCCAACAAACCATTAATACCAACTAGTCATAATGTCATTCAGAAATCAAGTTCCCTCTTAAAAAAAAAAAACAGTTGTCCCCTACGTCCTTGGCCCATATGCCCTTCACTCTTGGTTTGGCCTCGCGAGACTCCCTCAAGACTTCATGCAGGGCCTTGCAGGAAAGACTTTTCTTGTCACGCAAGGCCCCATGTGAACTAACCTAGCTGTCTATCTAGGCGGCCCCAAACCCTTCATGACCCTCAACCTCATGGCCATCGAGCCTGAGTTTTCCCTATGGAATGAGAAATACAAAAACATGACAAGTAAAAAATGATTGGTTACTTACTTGGATCCCGCTGGATGAATGATTAAATAATAATTCGACACCAAGCTCCACACACCTCCTCTCGGTCGAAGGCTCCTCCTCAAAGATATTCACACTCTCTCCTTTCAAGGTGAAGAATGAAATCTCTCCAAGGTAACTACTCTTTTTATAACCTTGTGAGAGAATAAATATTCATTTCTTTATGAGATACCAAAAGTAGGGTTTTTATTTTATTTGGAGCTCATTTTATTATTCCCTTTTCACTAATGTCCCATGGAAGCCTAGTTTCCATGTATTTTCATAGGACTCCAAGGATTTTTATGAAGATGGCTACTTCCGATTAGACTTGAGGTAATTGTTTCTCACCTAGCATATAGGGATAGGTTTTTCCCATTTCTCGCCTTGCATTATTAACCGCCCATAATACTAGCATATGCCTTAGGTTCAAACCTAGTCAGTTGCAACATTAGCCACTCCTTTTGAACATCATGAATGGTTCGGTAATGCCTACCTATCATGGGAAATTTAGTTAACATCTAGAATTCCATATGGCGCCCATGCTGTGATTTTATTGTAGGCCCTGGACCCCTCCTTTAGCCTCGCCATGACTCAAAGATTGAGCCTAATTCTCCTCTCTTCCTCTATATTTTGGCCACATCCCGTGGGGGGGTTGCTAAAATATTTTTATGTTGCTTAATGGTCTCCTATGAAATTTCTACTTGTTTCATGCCTTCCGCCAATGCATCGTTTGTTTCCCATATCCTTCTTACCTCTATGCAGTATCCTTGGCCATCTTCCTCTTGCATTATTTATCCTCTGTTTTGCATCCACCTACCCAGGGAGAGAATAGATGCTAAGAGTGGACCTCACTTGTCAGTACCATTTGCATCCCTCATTGATTAGGTCAGCTCCATGCACCTGGAACATAGGAGCATGTTGTTAATCCACTCTTTCTCTCCCAACGAGTCTTCTTTAAGTTATTTTCAGACTCTCTAAACATGAAAAGATTTTTGAGTGAGCTTGTCTTATTTCAAACTCGTTAAATGGTTTGAAAGGACATCTATTCGATATAATTTTAACCCTTTTCTAGACTGGATGGACTACTTACGAAAAGTAATATTGTAGTCCACTTGGGATAGAATACTTCTCCCTTGTTTTGTTTTATATTTTTTCGGGATTGGGGGACTAAATTTATGAAAAAGAACATCAAGATTACTTGGGTAACTCTTTCGTGCTCGTTAAACCATGAAGGATATCAAGCATACTTGTGTCATTATTCCGTGCTCATTAAACCATAAAGGAGACAAAAAATACAAAAAAAAAGAGTGGGGGTTTTTCACCATTGGTCTATTCACAAAATGCCAGTGTTAGTTGAGTCACCCTTGAAAATTGCATCTATTTGAGTCCTCATCATGCAATCCAGTTTTATCTTTCCTAGGAGTCGTTCCAGCAATATGAGTTAGAGATAATTTTCCGACAATTTACTCTCCCAATTATCATGGAGAGTGCTTTAATGCATCCTACGTTGTTGCACTATATTCATCAATATATTGTTTCTTTATGCCAAGTCACCATTGTGTCGTTCTATATTTTCAAGGGCATTTCAAGCCTTAGTTGGACATCTGTTCTTTTTTTTACTTTTTGAGTCGGCCATCCATGTGTCAATTGTACTTTTTGATACTCTCTCTTCACATCATCTCTGATTGTATGTTTTGTGTCGTTTTATGGGGGATATATTAAGGCCCTCCTTTGAAGTATCTCTTCCTATCGACTTCAACGCATTATCTAGGACAGGGATCTATAAACCAACTAGTATCTTGGATATTTTAGTCATCAGTGGTATGTCTCCTCGTGATCTTCAGTGGGTTTTATCATTGACTCCTGATCGATTGAGTCTATGAGTGTTCGACACAAAATCCTCTATTCACACTTGTTATATTGTACTAGGTACATTGAGGTCCGTCTTCATCATCAGTGGGTCCCCTCGCTTCTGTTAAAGGTATACATGACTAGCAGGTAATCAGACGTTTTCTACCATGCTCAACATCAACTCATATATTCTCATGTGGTATATCCGTACCATCAATATTTTGNGAATACCATGGGTTGGGGCCATATCCTTCCTTTACAACATGCCCTCCCAGGATACGATGGAGTATATAAATTGAATATGAATACTTTGGGGGCACTCTCCTTAGTGCTCGTTGTGTTCCTGACATCTATATGTTGTGTCATAGATCCACATTGTATATTTTGGTGGATATGATTATGTTCTTGACATAGATCCACATTGTATTTGTTGGTGGCTAATATTATTGAGTTCCTGATGTAGATCCACATTGTATTGTCTCGTGGGTACAGTATTATTGATGACATGGACCCACTGTGTATTCTTTCATGGCCATGGTATAGAATTTCATATCATGGATCCGCAATGTATTGTTTGGCATCCATGCTCATTCATAGTCTGAGTATGTCTACCTAAGGGATATGTCTATATATATGTTCATCCTTGGTGTTTTTTTGCAGGAATTCTTTGGTCTACGAGCCTCCTTTATCTCTCCTTACGCTGCCTCATATGGACATTATGGTAATGTATTTCAACCATCCACTCCTTTCCTAACCTCACACATTAGGGGGCATCTGTTATAGTCTTAATTTCCACCTTATAGGCTAGGGAGGATGTCATCAGAGGATTACGGCCCTAATTCATATTTTTCCTAGGATTTCACACCTCTTGGAGCCTTTTTCCAAATTTTAGGCATCCTCACATGACACTTAACAGAAAAAAAGTGAGGCCCTCACTTGACACAGTGTAACCCGTGAGGCATTGTCAAGTTTCTAGAATTGGGGAGTTACGAGGAGAGAGGCAAGACATGAGTTATATATTAGTGGCTAGGACCTAGGAACTCACATAATTTGATTTTCTAGTGGCCTCTAGAAGATCTATAAGCCTCTCCCAAGCCTCCTCCAAGAGCTATATAAAAAATTCAATCCTTGGGAAAGATGAGGAAGAATTCAATATCAAGGTTATGCTTCCAAAACTACAGAACTATTCAGCTAAGAAGTCATTGGAGCCTAGCATGACCAAGGAGTTGTAAGGAGAAGAAAGGAGAAAGGAGATTGAAGGAGCATACATCAACACCTAAGGGATGCAATTGTGATGTAAGTTTCTATTTGCAATTAGTAGATCATTTGGTTTTTCCCTGAATATTTGTCATGGATATATAAATGTTTATATTTGATTTGATAGATTATAGATCAGATTAGACTCAAGCTAGATCTAGGAATATAGTACTAGGAAGACAAGTGGAATGGTATTGTTTTGTCTTTGGTGTGAAAAGGAGTAGGTTGTAGAAGCTAGAGCTGTAACTTCAAGATTGCAACAGGAAAGAATATACTAAGGACAACCTTCAAGAAAAGGTATGTCATTCTTCCATCTTCTCGTGTAATGATCTTATCGCTTGTTTTTAGGAGAACCATAAGAAATGAACCCCTCCTATCTAGGATATATAGGCTTATCCTAGGGAGATATGACTGACCCATTAAGTGATATCCCTGTGAGCATTTTTCCCATAACATCAAGGTAAGAGTGAATTAAATTACATTGATAATATAAAAAAAAGACGAAGTAAATTGCAAATACAAATACTAGAAACATAATTTCAAAATGAAAATAAAATGAATGTGATTAAAATAAGAATACAACACACACACACACATATGGTTAAGTGCAAGCTAATGATGGTCTATCATGACGTGTTAGTGGCAATGTAAACCTAGAAAAACAACAATTTGTTAACTTGGAGGGATTATTCAGGGTGCTTTTACAAACAAATTTAATATGGTGTAAGAAGATGAAATGCATGAAATTGAATTAGATTTCTGAGTATACAACTTTTATTCATAGAAATTGTGAATAATTATGCCAAATTAATTTTTTTCTAGTAATGGTATCTTATTTTTCCAACAAAATATAAGGTATATGTTTTTGTTTGTGTAGGCTTTGAGTAAGTTAACGATGGACTTTTGTTCCAAAAACTTGTATACTTGTCAATAACCTATTTTTATTGTGTCATG
>JASDQU010507652.1:10550-23772 GCA_032191745.1 Picea mariana | reverse complement strand
CATAGGTTTATTTTTGTTTGTTAGTTTCATAAAATTTTCACCATGGTTGAACTATTATGTCAGTCTTGTCGATTATGAGGACTAGAGCCTATTAAAAAGGTGGAATCACCTCTAAAGTGGTGCCATATCCATGACAAAGACTTTGAGGGGTCATATTTATGGTTTGACTAAGTCGATTTAGTTGATTTCGAAGTGATTTATTAATGTCCTCCACCCGACTTCAATCTACCTTTAACTGAACCTAACGCCCCTATATTAGTCCAAGTACAAGAACTTTTCAATGAGAATTTTTTGTTATTCAGTCATCCTCTTACCATGAATGGACCCAATGTTTCATCTAATGCAACTGATCCCTTAATCACATCCTCAAGTGGGACTGGGGGGAACTCATCCACGGGTTTCCTAGTCATGTCGTCATTTCCACCCCTTAGTTCCATTGGACCTTCACCATCCATACCTTTTGTTTTTGGTTCCTCCATGTGGGGGACGTCGCCTACATCTACGAATCCATATGTTAGTATACTTGGATTTCCCATGCCCATCCCACATACTTCTCTTCCCACATTTGGATTATTTTCCAATAAGGGCTTGATCTTTGGTTTCATCATGGGAAGTGGATTTCCTTCCATTTTCGCTAATCCAATGACCGGTCTGATGTCATCAAGGGAAGGTACATATTTTTGATGGAGTATTCTTGGTGGTTTTGGGGTTGTCCCTAGTCAACCTAGGGTCAATGGTACTTATATAGGTTTCATGTTTCCATGGGTTAGAACACCTTTCCTTGGCGGCACATCCCTTGGGGGAAATTGGATTTTTCCTTTTGTCCACATATCTGGTTCTTGAGGTTTCTTCCCTAGGACTAGCACTAGGAACCTTTCTCCTAGAGGGTCATTTTCCCCACTGGGATATTTTTTGGTGGCGGGAGTATTCATTCTCCTACTAGTGCCACCATCCTTGGGGGCACTAACTCTCCAACCATTTCTCGAACTTCCAACAACACCAACATAGGGGAACTGCAAGGTCCATCTGGGACAAAAAAGACTTCACCTCTCTCCCGGTCTCCATTCTCACCCTTTTCCTTTCTTTCAGCACTTGACTTACCATATTTTTCATGGTTAATGAATAAATCTTTTTATCATGATCCCTCATGGCCCACGATGCCATAAAAACTCCCATCAAACATTTCAAAGTTTGATGGTAATTCAGGGGAAGACACTTCCACACACATCATAAAAAACCATTTGTGGTGCTCGTCCAATTATTTAATGTATGCTAGTATGCAATTGTGTCTTTTCCATATATCCCTGATCGAAGCCACTGTCAAGTGGTATATTGAGCCAAAGGGAAATTATTTTAGAATATTCAATGACCTAGAAATGGCATTTTTAACCCATTACCAACTGCCTATTCGGTATGATATAGGAACACGTATTTTTACTTCCCTGCATCAAAATAATTCCACCCACATCTTTGATCATATTCATGAGTGGTGTCGATGATGTAGTATGATTAAGACTCATATTCAAGATAAGATCCTAATGGAGTGGTTCACTAAGTCCCTCTACGACACATTGTCAAGGATGTAGCTATGGCCGAGGCAAACACTAAAGAGAAAGCCATCTTTCATGCCCAACATATATATTTTATTTATTCTCAGTCGGGTACTCTCTATGACATCATTCCAAATGCTCCTTTCCCATCAACTAATCCACACAAGTCAATCCCATGACCCCATGTCGATGGTGTGGTTGGTTTTGTTTCCCATGTGTCTGTTAACCAGCTAGCTAATCATATGGGACACTTAGCCATTCAATCACAACCATCAATAGCTGGCACTAATGATCAAAATTATGTAGTCCCTATTAAAACCTCTGAGGTGAATTCATTGCAGTCCACACAACCAAATAATCCTTAGCAACCTAGAGGCAAGAAAAAGAAGAACAAAAATAAAAATTCCACAGATGAGAAAGCGACTACCACTACCCAAAATTCCCAGGAGGGAGGCACTAAAGAGAAGAGAAAATATTGATTCCCCTGCACCATCTGTGGGGAGTACCATCCCACTCACCAGTGCCCTCAGAAAGATGAGATCCATCGGTATTTTTCACAACAACGGTCCTCCAAATAACCTACTATCTTAACTCATCCTTTCCCTCCCCAACTGCAAAACATGGTTTCCTCAAATCCTTCCCCTCCACCAGGGGCCATCATAGGTACCCCTCACCATGAGGGATATTCCTTGAATGCTTCATTTTTCATGTGTGACCACACAATCAACTTGCAGATTCATAACAATAACTACAACATTCTCGAGCCTTCCAATGCTTCCCCATACGCAACATCTTTTCCCAAACTAATGGCCCTCTACAGATAGAGAAACAAATCCTTTATGCACCAGTTCCCCCCAAAAGGAGTTCTTCATTGTACAACATGTCATCCCAATGCACAGGCTACCCACAACTACAGTATTGTGGAATACGTATCCCATACTCCTTGTGCCATGTTGGGCCTCAAAGTTCTCCAAAGCTTCCCCACATAGCGAAAAAAATTGCTATCGGCCATAGGTAGGGTTTATCCCTCAAAGTCAAGGTTGATTACCTTTGACACTACCCAATTTACTCATAGACTCTCCCATCAATTATCCTTCTAGATTAAAGTGTGAAAAATGGGGAAAAACATCTTCCAAACAATTATTGATGAAGGAGCCTCAACTTGCATCATGTTGATTTCTTGTTGGAAATTCCTTGGCTCTACCAAGCTTGATATGTCTACTACACTATTAAAATACTTCGATGGACATATGTTCCAACCTCATGGAATAATCACCACCTTAACCTTTTATTTAGGTGGAAAGGTTGTCTCTGTTTCTATAAAGGTCATCGATGCACCACTTGAGTACAATCTATTACTTAGGCATAGATGGTTCTACGATACAAATGTAGTCGTCTCATCAGTATTTGGGGTTCTATGTTACCCCCACCAAAGGAAAATTGTTACAATTGATCAGCTTGCCTTTTGCACCCTAGACCTTAGATCCAATGTAGGGTCTAATGTACCCTTTTTCTTTGATACCACACAACCTGCTATGAATGTTGGTGCAAGGATGTTCAAAGATCCTTATATTAAGGGTATATTCCCTCTTCCCCCATCAACATGATTTCTTCATCTACCAGTTGATACCTCAGGTATTTTGATCCTTGGGTGGTACCTCACCCCGAGGATTTTTATTCGTATGACACCTCCATGCCACTCACCCTATTAGAGTTTTCCTACCAATAAATCTAATCAGCCTCCATCGACCTTGAATTGGATTCCCCTCAGGATGTGGACTATAAGCAGTTTCCACTTCCCTCTTGGGCCTTTCATCCTCCTATAGTTTCTTCTAACTCCCTTGATATTTAAATTCCTTCTCACAAAGCCATGATGGAGATCATGGATTACCCTGATATGCTTTGGGAGAATTTGAACCACAGAGCCTCTTTTCTCCCTGATTTGGAATGATTTGAGGATGACACTACAAATCTGGTTGCTCTTGGCTATGTTCAATGGTCCCAGTTTCCCATCATGATTCATGATGTTCTATCATAAGGGAACTTGGATAACATATCAAAAACCATACCCATTGAAATTTCCCAAAATCCAACTGTCGTGGAACACATCCTGATAGGTGTCGACTATTCACCTCAAGAAATTGAAACATACACGACCCTATTTAAAGAATTCTGTGATATTTTTTATTGGTCTTATGAGGAAATTCTTGGCATTGACCCATAGATCATCGAACATGAAATCAAAACATATGATGGAGCCAATAAGGTCTGGAAAAATCTACGACCATTCAACCCAAATAAATTTAATTACATTAAGGAAGAGGTAGAGAAACTCCTTCGTGCCCAGTTTATCTATCCAGTTCCTTTGACGGAGTGGGTGTCTAACATTGTTTTGGTCACTATGAAATAGGGTACTATTTGAGTCTGTGTTGATTATAGGGATCTAAACAAAGCTTGTCCTAAATATAATTACCCAACCCCATTCAATGACCAAATTATCGATGAATGTGTCGGTAGTAAAGTCTTCTCTTTCATGGATGGTTTCTTTGGATATAACCACATACAGATAAAACTGAAAGATCAACACAATATTTCCTTCATATGTCCATGGGGAACATTTTCTTATCGACAACTTCCTTTTGGACTTAAGAATGTCGGATCCACTTTCCAATGATCCATGTCATATGCTTTCCATGCAAATGAATTATGGAGGGTTTCTTCGATGATTTGGATGCTCACTCCTAGTGTCGTGAGGACCATCCTAGTCACATGCGGGCCATTTTTATCTGATGTCGTTACTACAATATTTGTTTGAATCCACATAAATGTATATTTTGTGTGATATCTGGGAGATTGCTAGGATTTATTGTATTCAAGTATGGGATCTTGGTATATCCCTTGAAAGTTGAGTCTATCATCAAATTTCCTCCTCCTTGTACCATTCACCAACTTCAGAGTTTGTAAGGGAAGGAAAACATTTTGTGATGATTCATTGCCAACTATACCAAGATAAAAAAAAAAAGGTTTTTTCACCTATTGAAAAAAGTGTACCTTTTCTATGGGACGATCAATCACAACAATCATTTAATGCCTTGAAGAAGGCCTTGACATTGACTCCTTTATTGAGTCCTCCTGATTACGCTCATGATTTATTTCTCTATCTCGTGGTTGTTGAATCCACACTTGGCATGGTTCTCATCTAGGATGACGAGGTGCAACGAGAGAACATAATTTATTATCTTAGAAAAGGACTTGTAGGTCCCGAACTTCGATACTCTCATGTAGAAAAGTTGGCCTTCGCAACAGTCTTTGCTATCCAATGATTACACCATTACATCCTCTTGCACAAAACCATTGTATTTTTCGATGCCAACCCAATGCAACACATCCTTAGTCATTAGATAATTGGGGGAAAGTACTCAAAGTGGATTTTTATCCTCCAATTGTTTTACTTGGAATTTGTCTCATCTAAGTTTAATAAATCCTTGGCTTTCATAGAGTTGATGTATGAACTTCCCTGAGTCAAAGACGAACCAATGGTTAATGATTCTTTTCCCGGTGAGTTCTTGTTCCTTATTGACTCATCTGATCCTTTGTATGGAGACATATTGGTCTACCTACATACTCAATGTTACCATCCACATATTTCTTGTGATGAACATAAATGCATTAGACATCAAGCTAAACACTACCTGATTGTATATAACAACTTATATCGATGGGGTTTTGATTTGATCTTACAACAATGTCTCATTTACGAGGAAGCTAAACATGTTCTCAATGACTTCAATGCAGGGGAATGTGGTAGTCATCTCTCTGGGTTATCCACTTCCCAAAAGATACTTAATTTTGGATATTTATGGCAATCAATATTTAAGGAGTGTATGAATGTCGTCCAATCATGCCATTCTTGCCATATTTTCAATCATAAGATGCATGCTCATCCTGCCCCCCTTTATCCTATGGTGACCGCCAACCCCTTTTCAAAATGGGGCATTGATTTTACGACATGTAATCCTATCTTGGCCAATGGTCATGCCTACATCATCGTGGTCATTAACTATTTCACTAAATGGGTTGAGGCCATGCCTACATATTCTTACGATGACACCACTGCCACTCTTTTCATATTCAACCACATTATTGTGAGGTTCAGTGTCTCCAGGACAATCATGAAAAATCATGGGTCCCATTTCTGAAACAAGATGATGAATGRATTAGATGCCAAGTTGGGTCTTCATCATGAGAACACAACACCATATTAACCACATTCCAATGGCCAAGTAGAAGCCATAAATCATGTCCTTTAAACAATGATCCATAGGATGTT
Source organism: Picea mariana (assembly GCA_032191745.1). Classification (NCBI taxonomy): domain Eukaryota; kingdom Viridiplantae; phylum Streptophyta; class Pinopsida; order Pinales; family Pinaceae; genus Picea; species Picea mariana. The sequence goes on along the minus strand of JASDQU010507652.1, from coordinate 17,892 downwards.
AGGGAAACATAAAAAAATCTGGCACCTGATTCTTTTTTCTACACTATGATCTTACCGAATCTCTACTAAGAAAACCACTAGATTTACCCCATTTTATCTTGTTTATGGCCTAGAGGTAGTACTTCCAATTGAATGAAAAATCCATCCTTAAAACATGTCGTAGAATTGTTTCCCAATAAATCTTCCAAGGAGGAACTCCTCTTGTACTTGGCTCAACTCAATGAACAATGTTGTGATGTTTCTTTGGCCAATGAGACACATAAGTAGCCCATCAAAGCTCAGTATGAAAAATCGGTCTGTCCCGGTATTTTTGCAGAAGGTGACTTGGTATTGGTTTATGACCAAGATCATGACACTTTGGGAGCTGATAAATTTGAATCCCTTTGGCATGGCCCTTAAATTGTTAAATGTGTCTTGAAAAGAGGGTCCTACATGTTTGTAGATTATGATGGGAATCCTCTTTTGGAGCCCCATAATGGGCTCTACCTCAAAAATTATTATTCTTAGGAATTTTGTCTACACAATGCTTTGTACATAGGCGTGTTTTATTTTTGTCTATGGAGTGGTTTGTTTTTTCTTTTATACGCATGTCATTTGTCTTAGTTTTCTTCTTATCATGCTTTCTAATTGATTTGCATATGTCATCGTCCACCTTAATGTACATGGGATATGGTGATGGTGCCAATCCTAGTACCCAAAACATAGCTTCTGTTGTTTGGATGATTTTCTCACCCACTGAAGAGCTTGTGAGTTCATGAGGCGTCTACCTTGGGATTACAACCAACAATGATGCAAAATATAGTGACATCATTGAACTTTTGTTCGAAGTGCTTACCCTTAGTATTCAACATATTATCATTAGATTGGACTTTCAGCTTGTGGTATCACAATTGAATCACACATATAGTTTTAGAAATCCTAGACTTTTGCATAAATATTTGAGGGTACATCTTCTTGAACATTACTTTGATCATATTGAATATTGTCATGTTTCACGAGGATTTAATATGTTGGTTGATTCATTATATAATTATGTGTTAGAATGGATTTTTTCCCATTAAATTGAGTAATTAGGAGTGCATGTACATAATGTGTGGGTCCATTGTCACATCATTAGACATCCATAAGTAGCAAGTGACATAAAAAAAAATTATATATATAATCGTGCAGTGTGATTTACATCCTTCCATAAAATGTGGTGCATAAGAAAAACTATGGCTCTATTGGTCTCCTAGTACATATATATGTCGACTAGCTAATATAGGTGCCATGAACCACTCACTCCTGTTTCTCATGGAAACACAATGTAGTACGAATGGATTTCCAAAGTAGTCGACAAATAGGGCCAAATACTCCCCTCGCATGTCACCTCAGGTGATCGTGTATCTTGTGCTCTAGTGTTACAATAACTCCCATAGTAATCCCCTCTAGATTTTGTTAGACGCATCACATTTACTCATAGATAGAACCTCCCTCCCCACCCGACGACTCCTTACCACTACTATGGTTATGGTCTCGACCCCACCCATCTGGCTTCTCTGGTCTGACATCTTCCCAACAAACACTTGTGTTAGTATGCACCCACAAAAACAAATTAAATATCGTAAAATTAAAAAAAGAAAAAAGAAAATTAAAAAAAAAACACAAATTTACCTATAGATCCCCAAGCCTCCGCCGAGGGTAGTGGAAGCTCTAGATCATGAAAAAACTCCATTCCTGCATACATAAAGTCCTCAATGCTCACAATATGGTGCCTCCACCAACTTGTAAAACCAATACCATAATGGTATTGATGTTGCCAATACCATAATGGTCCCGATGTCCGAGTACCCGCATGACAATATTGCTTGATATAACTAGAAATATTACAACCCTCTCCTTTTGGTGTGTATCCCACATGCCATGGTACATCCCGTCGATATAGACCAGTGGAAAAGTAGAAATAATCTATATCTAACACTAGGAGCTTTCCCTATATGATAAAATGCTCTTGATTAGGATCCCAATATAGGACCAACTGGTTTAATAGCACCTCCATGGAGCCCAACATCAGAAAATATAAAAACTTTAACAACCCACATTCCTGAAGAGGTTCCAGGTTCATTTGGTCCTCTTGGGAAGCATATTCAACTACCTCATGTTGATGTTCCTTCCATTCAATCATATTCCCTTTTTCCCCTACATCCAACAAACCATTAATACCAACTAGTCATAATGTCATTCAGAAATCGAGTTCCCTCTTCAAAAAAAAAAACAGTTGTCCCCTATGTCCTTGGCCCATATGCCCTTCACTCTTGGTTTGGCCTCGCGAGACTCCCTCAAGACTTCATGCAGGGCCTTGCAGGAAAGAATTATCTTGTCACGCGAGGCCCCATGTGAACTAACCTAGCTATCTATCTAGGCAGCCCCAAACCCTTCATGACCCTCAACCTCATGGCCATCGAGCCTGAGTTTTCCCTATGGAATGAGAAATACAAAAACATGACAAGTAAAAAATGATTGGTTACTTACCTGTATCCCGCTAGATGAACGATTAAATAATAATTCCACACCAAGCTCCACACACCTCCTCTCAGTCGAGGGCTCCTCCTCAAAGATCTTCACACTGTCTCCTTTCAAGGTGAAGAATGAAATCTCTCCAGGGTAACTACTCTTTTTATAACCTTGTGAGGGAATATATATTCATTTTTTTAAGAGATACCAAAAGTGGGGTTTTTATTTTTTTTGGAGCTCATTTTATTATTCCCTTTTCACTAATGTCCCATGGAAGCCTAGTTTCCATATATTTTCATAGGACTCCAAGGATTTTTATGAAGATGGCTACTTCCGATTAGACTTGAGGTACTTGTTTCTCACCTAGCATATAGGGATAGGTTTTTCCCATTTCTCACCTTGCATTATTAACCGCCCATAATACTAGCATATGCCTTAGGTTCAAACCTACTCAGTTGTGACATTAGCCACTCCTTTTGAACATCGTGAATGGTTCGGTAATGCCTACCTATCATGGGCGATTTAGTTAGCATATAGAATGCCATATGGTGCCCATGCTATGATTTTCTTGTAGGCCCTGGATCCCTCCTTTAGCCCCGCCATGACTCAAAGATTGAGCCTCATTCTCCTCTCTTCCCCTATATTTTGGCCACATCCCGTGGGGGGGTTCCTGAAATATTTTTATGTTGCTTAATGGTCTCCTATGAAATTTATACTTGTTTCATGCCTTCCGCCAATGCGTCATTTGTTTCCCATATCCTTCTTACCTCTATGCAGTAGCCTTGACCATCTTCCTCTTGCATTATTTATCCTTTGTTTTTCATCCACCTACCCAGGGAGAGAATAGATGCTAAGAGTGGACCTCACTTGCCAGTACCATTTGCATCCCTCATTGATTAGGTTAGCTCCATGCACCTGGAACATAGGAGCATGTTGTTAGTCCACTCTTTCTCTCCCAATGAGTCTTCTTTAAGTTATTTTCAGACTCTCTAAACATGAAATTTTTTTCGAGTGATCTTGTCTTATTTCACACTCGTTAAATGGTTTGAAAGGACATCTATTCGATATAATTTTAACCCTTTTCCAGACTGAATGGACTACTTACAAAAAGTAATATTGTAGTCCACTTGGGATAGAATACTTCTCCCTTGTTTTGTTTTATATTTTTTCAGGATTGGGGGACTAAATTTATGAAAGAGAACATCAAGATTACTTGGGTAACTCTTTCGTGCTCATTAAACCATGAAGGAGATCGAGCATACTTGTGTCAGTATTTAGTGCTCATTAAACCATAAAGGAGACAAAAAAAAAAAGAGTGGGGGTTTTTCACCATTGGTCTATTCACAAAATGCCAGTGTTAGTTGAGTCACCCTTGAAAATTGCACCTATTTGAGTCCTCATCAAGCAATTCAGTTTTATCTTTCCTAGGAGTCGTTCCAGCAATATGAGTTAGAGATACTCTTCCGACTGTTTACTCTCCCAATTATCATGGAGAGTGCTTTAATGCGTCCTACGTTGTTTCACTATATTCATCAATCTCTTGTGTCTTTATGCCAAGTCACCATTGTGTCGTTCTATATTTTCAAGGGCATTTCAAGCCTTAGTCGGACATCTGTTCTTTTTTTTACTTTTCGAGTCGGCCATCCTTGTGTCAATTGTACTTTTTGATACTCTCTCTTCACATCATCTCTGAGTGTATGTTTTGTTTCGTTTGATGGGGGATATATTAAGGCCCTCCTTTGAAGTATCTCTTCCTATCGACTTCAACGCATTATCTAGGACAGGGATCTATAAACCAACTAGTATCTTGGATATTTTAGTCATCAGTGGTATGTCTCTTCGTGATCGTCAGTGGGTTTTATCATTGACTCCTGATCGATTGAGTCTATGAGTGTTCGACACAAAATCCTCTATTCACACTTGTTATATTGTACTAGGTACATTGAGGTCTGTCTTCATCATCGGTGGGTCCCCTCGCTTCTATTAAAAGTATACATGACTAGCAGGTAATCAGACGGTTTCTACCATGCTCAACATAAACTCATATATTCTCATGTTGTATATCCGTACAATCGATATTTTGGGATGAATACCATGGGTTGGGGCCATATCCTTCCTTTACAACATGCCCTCCCAGGATACGATGGAGTATATAAATTGAATATGAATACTTTGGGGGCACTCTCCTTAGTGCTCGTTGTGTTCCTGACATCTATATGTTGTGTCATAGATCCACATTGTATCTTTTGGTTGATATGATTATGTTCTTGACATAGACCCACATTGTATTTGTTGGTGGCTAATATTATTGAGTTCCTGACGTAGATCCACATTGTATTGTCTCGTGGCTACAGTATTAATGATGACATGGACCCACTATGTATTCTTTCATGGCCATGGTATAGCATTTCATATCATGGATCCATAATGTATTGTTTGGCATCCATGCTCATTCAGAGTCTGAGTATGTCTACCTAAGGGATATGTCTATATATATGTTCATCCTTGGTGTTTTCTTGCAAGACTTCTTTGGTCTACGAGCCTCCTTTATCTCTCCTTACGCTGCCTCATATGGACATTATGGTAATGTATTTCAACCATCCACTCCTTTCCTAACCTCACACATTAGGGGGCATCTGTTACAGTCTTAATTTCCACCTTATGGGCCAGGGAGGATGTCATCAGAGGATTAAGGCCCTAATTCATATTTTTCCTAGGATTTCACACCTCTTGGAGCCTTTTTTCCCAATTTTAGGCATCCTCACATGACACTTAACAGAAAAAAAGTGAGGCCCTCACTTGACATAGTGTAACACGTGAGGCATTGTCAAGTTTCTAGAATTGGGGATTTATGAGGAGAGAGGCAAGACATGAGTTAGATATTAGTGGCTAGGACCTAGGAACTCACATAATTTGATTTTCTAGTGGCCTCTAGAATATCTATAAGCCTCTCCCAAGCCTCCTCCAAGAGCTATATAAAAAATTCAAGCCTTGGGAAAGATGAGGAAGAATTCAATATCAAGGTTATGCTTCCAAAACTACATAACTATTCAGCTAAGAAGTCATTGGAGCCTAGCATGACCAAGGAGTTGTAAGGAGAAGAAAGGAGAAAGGAGATTGAAGGAGCATACATCAACACCTAAGGGATGCAATTGTGATGTAAGTTTCTATTTGCAATTAATAGATCATTTGGTTTTTCCCTGAATATTTTTCATGGATATATAAATGTTTATATTTGATTTGATAGATTATAGATCAGATTAGACTCAAGCTAGATCTAGGAATATAATACTAGGAAGATAAGTGGAATGGTATTGTTTTGTCTTTGGTGTGAAAGGAAGTAGGTTGTAGAAGCTGGAGTTGTAACTTCAAGATTGCAACAGGAAAGAATATACTAAGGACAACCTTTAGGAAAAGGTATGTCATTCTTCCATCTTCTTGTGTAATGATCTTATCGCTTGTTTTTAGGAGAACCATAAGAAATAAACCCCTCCTATCTAGGATATCTAGGCTTATCCTAGGGAGATATGACTGACCCATTAAGTGATATCCCCATGAGCATTTTTCCCATAACATAAAGGTAAGAGTGAATTAAATTACATTGATAATATAAAAAAAAGATGAAGTAAATTGGAAATACAAATACTAGAAACATAATGTCAAAATGAAAATAAAATGAATGTGATTAAAATAAGAATACAACACACACACACACACACATATGGTTAAGTGCAAGCTAATGATGGTCTATCATGACGTGTTAGTGGAAATGTAAACCTGGAAAAACAACAATTTGTTAACTTGGAGGGATTATTCAGGGTGCTTTTACAAACAAATTTAATATGGTGTAAGAAGATGAAATGCATGAAATTGAATTAGATTTCTGGGTATACAACTTTTATTCATATAAATTGTGAATAATTATGCCAAATTAATTTTTTTCTATTAATGGTATCTTATTTTTCCAACAAAATATAAGGTATATGTTTTTGTTTGTGCAGGCTTTGAGTAAGTTAACGATGGAATTTTGTTCCAAAAACTTGTATACTTGTCGAGAACCTATTTTTCTTGTGTCATGTAGTTTTTGGAAATATATATATATATATATATATATATATATATATATATATATATATATATTTTAAATGATGAAAGTCAACATATCCCTGAAATTACAATGTCTTTTGTTCRTGCAAGCTAAGAGGGTCTTAACATGATCARAACAATTTYTTTTTTTTTTTAGATCGTAGATAATGATCTCCTCTAGTGCYGCATATAAATCATTCAAGAAATGGTTAAGCCGACAAAAGTTTATAACAAAAATAAGAGAGGTATGTATTCTAGGATTTTGATATATGTCCAGAAAAAGATAGTTTAGCAATATTAAACATTATTAATTTTAAAAAAAATGTATATTTGGAATCTACACAACCAAATCTATATGTGTTTGTAGTTTTGTCAATAACTAAATTATGTAGCCTATAGAAAAATAATGTCAAAAATAGAGATATGGATAGGAATTCATAAAAATGGAGGTTTTTATGTATTTGCAGACCGAACCACTAGGTTTGTCATACCTAACATAAATATGAGGCAACCAACTCAACAAACACGTATGCTAGAGTTGTCCCTCCCACCTAAAAAAGAATTTGAAATTCAAATAATGCGTGTGCACTTTTGGAACACGTGTGAATTCCTAAAATGTGCATGTGTTCCTTAAGTGCACGCACATTCCTAAAACGCGTCCACGTTGTTAGCAACCAGAATGTGTGCATGTTCCTTTTAACACAAATAAATTCCCCCCCTCTCTCTTCCTACCTCCCTCCATCTTCCTCTCTTTCTCTTGGGC
>JASDQU010507651.1:43902-80198 GCA_032191745.1 Picea mariana | reverse complement strand
TTCATACATCTCAATCAAGCTTCCCCAACAGGAAACTAGCAGTCGTCATCACATGTCTAGGGGAGCGTGACTTCACACAGCCCTCCCACGACTCTAGGTTTCGGAGGATAAACGGTGGGAAATACCTCCACCCCTCCTCATAGAACTAGGTTCAACACCCTATATCAAACCATACTGTGCAACTATTGTTCTTAGAGTCACGTCATCAAACATCCACTCTGGGTAAGTTGTGCATCCTATCAAAACCACACTTACCATATATCATAGTAATATTTTGAATCATAAATTAAGGAGTAAGTACAACTTATAGCATACAATATCTTCATGATGTCCACGACATCCCAGTTACCTCAATACTATAGTCATTTGGCTATCACATAGCTCATCATCTTGTAGGTTAGGTCACCAATAACACATATTGATGCAGATACATCACAAATTTCTATAAGAATCCATATTTGGATCGACACTCAATTAAGTAATGTATTCCTATTTACATCATGCATTGCATCTATTATACATTCACAACATAACTGGAATTGGTATACATGTACCGAACTTACCCATTTTAATTTTCATGTTCAAATAATCAAATAACTATCTTTGTCATGAGCATATATCATGTAACATACAAATAGGTCTAGAGGTACACATCTTAATATCTAACCAAGTCTAACTGACTCCAAATAATACTAAATTTTGAATTATTAAGATTAGTAAACAACAATGTTCTAACTACCTAAGGTCAAAATATGGGGCATTACAATATAGCTCTTCAAACAAAATCATTTTTAACAACTCTTGATACCCATTTGTGTAAGAAAATTAAAATAAATGAATGTAATATTCCCACTTTTATTCTTGATCGATCACATACATTATGAGCATGTCCTCAATTATTTTGTTAGTCCTATATGTCTTCCCATCAGACTCTGGGTGATATGACATACTGAGATTTAGATATTCACCAATCCCTTGAAAACACCTTTCCAAAAATTTGATGTAAACTTTGGACAATACAATCCTGAGATTGGTTCAAGACTTGCATTACAAAGGCAAGAAATAGAATCTTCAAGAGAAGAAAACCTCTTTGAATATGAAAGTATGTTTTTTCAATCCTTTATGGAAATGAAAATCATGGTGGAAGAATTATATCGGGAATGAAATAAGAATGAACAAGTCCCCATTCAAGTTAAAATAGAAAGAGGTCGTGGTTATACTCCTCAAAGTTCTCCATCTCCATCCTCTTCTTCAAGTTCAAGTTCCTCTTCAATTCCATAGAAAAAACAACTAGAGAACATTGATTCTAATTTTCCTTTGTTAAATTTAGATTTGAAATTGATTTTCCAATGTATATTAGAGAGATTAACACAGATAAATTGGATAATTGGATCAAACAAATTGAAGTATATTTAAAGGTTCAACTAATTTTGGAGAAAGAAGAAAAAGTATAGCTAGCCACTGTCTTACTAGGAGGAACAACACTGATCTAATGGGAGATTAATGTTGGAAAGTTAGTTTTCATTGATGTCAACCCTAGATTTTAACTCTAGAAGAATTCTAGAAGCATTGGCATCAACCATAGAAGAAGCATGTTAACCACCAAAGAAGCCTCTAGAAGTGATGGGTTTGTTTGAAAGAATAATTGATGGGTGTTTTTGGAGAAGTCTCAAAAGTGGTCATCTTATGGCATAGGTTTAAGCATGGACCTCATGGGAAGACACTTTGAATAAGTCTATAAGAATCCCCGGAAAAATGACTAAATTGTTAAGTGGTTGAGAAGCCCCAGAGGTGTGGTCATGAATCTTGAAGTTGTTTGAGGAAAAATAACATGATAGATAGTGTAAATTCATGTAACACACTCATAGATGGATAGTCCTCATCATGCAATTCCAATGGTAGGTGGCATTCTAAGTGGTTCCTCACAGTTGAAAAGATGTTGTCTTGAAGTTAAAGCCCCAAAGTAATGGTTAAGAAGCCCCCAAACAATTGCAAAAAAAAGTTACAATTTGTCCCAACATTAATTAAAGGATAAAATTGTTGCAAGGAAAATTATAATAAATATTAAGGATATTATTGGTAAAGTTGGCCCCAATGGAATAATCATTATAAATTAAATTGAATTTTATTTGGGTCAAGTCGGACCTAAAAAGAGGGTGCCAGATCTAGTATAAATAAGGCACCTAGGAATTCATTTGTGACATCAACTGGAGTGACTTTTATCTAAGGTAACCAAGGATATATGAGGTGAATTTCAGAGGGAAGATGAAGTGAAGAAAGGAGAAATTCCAAGGGAGGATGAAGTCTTGTGATGATGTGTTCTAAGGAATGTTATTTAAAGGTCATATTATCAATTTCTCTATAAATTTTATTCTAGAATTATTCAGATAGAGAAACTTGGAGGATGATGAAAATGCATATCAAGGTACTTGTCTTAAAAATCTCAGCTTCGGGTTCGTTGTAATTTTGGATATACACTCTATGGAAGATAGAATTTTTTACTAGTCCCGAAACTAGTTTCAAAGAAGTGTTCTGAGACAAATAGTCATAACTTCTTCATAGAGGATCCAAATTATGTGACATCAATTTCATTGGAAAGAGTACAATCCTTAGTATGTTTTCTGATAGTTTTAGAACCATATATCAAATATTCCATGCATCACATGATATACAAATTCAGTATCAAGAATAGGACATAATTAAGTAAGGTATGCCATTGTTGCTATAAATCCTTTTCATGGACGATTCAAGGAGTGAAACTTCGAGGAATTTCAAATACGATATTGAAGAATATTAGGTACAATTTTCATACCTTTATCCATTACAAGTAAAAAGTTATTCATATTGAAATTTAGGGTTTGTGACTAATCTAAAAACTAGTCCCGCGAGAATGAGGTAAAGTTTGATGAAGATGTTATTCTCTTGTTGTTGAAGATGAAGAAGGTATGAATGTTTGTGATGGTATTCATTGTGTTTCTCTATGTGTTTTTAGGTTTGTGTCTTCGTGATTTGGCACATGCTTAAGGAATGTATTGGCATATTGTTTGAGGAATTTCATTGATGTATGACCCATGCTTGAGGTATATGGTTGTATGCATATATTGGATGTTTTGGAACATGGTTTGAGGTGTATGGTTAATGTAAATCATTGATGTTATGGTACTTACTTTTCACCTATATTATGGTACATGGTTTATGGCATGGTTGATACATATCATGAATTATATGGTATATGGTTGAGGTACATATTTTGGTACATGGTTGAGGCATATCATAGATGATATGACATATGATTGAGGCATATGTTTGGTACATGATTCAAGGATATCATGGGACTTATTTAAGGAATTTATTGGCACATGGTTTATGGATATGGCAGATGATTGTTATATGGATGGTATCAGTATTAGTGGAAATAACAGTGAGAGGTTTTGATTATGATGATGATGATGAGGTATCAATATCGGTGACAAGGATAATGGCATGTTGGATATTGTTTGAGATATGAGTATCAATTTTAGGGACAATGACAGGTTAGATTATGATTATAGTGATAGGTTAATTATCAATGACAGGTTGAGTCTACACTTATACTTCATGGCAAAAGGAAGGAGCCAGAAAATGGTGTTGTCGACCCCTTCCAGTTGGAGCCAGAGAATACATGGATTTCAAGATTATTTTAGGTTGGATCCTGTAAATCAGGAGGTCATATCCTCCTTCCATTTGGAGATAGAGAACACAATTTTTTGGATCTTCTTTCAGGTTGGATCTAGAGAACACGGTTAGAGTTGGAGAATTTTCAGATTTGTAGCTTCCTTTAGCTTGGAGCTTGTAAATAGTGGGTTAGATCCTCCTTCTAGTTGGTGCTGTAAAATTTGGAAGTTGATGCTTCCTATGAATGTAATTTTTTGATATATAAGAAATAATTATGTGGTTTTCTCCCATTTGGGTTTCCACGTAAAACTTTGGTGGACTGTGTATCTTTCATTATGGTGTGATGCCTTATTTATGGTTATATTTTTATGATATATTGAATGAAATCATACGTAATAATTGATTGATAAGCTTGATGATTGCATGTTCTGATTAAAAGTGGTAAAAAGTGATCAATAGTTATTGACCCCCCCTCTCAGTATTAATGAATATTCCAACAATTGGTATCAGATCAAGTTCCTTCATAATCAATTTAACCACTGAATGGTAGATCATGGAGTGCATAGATAATGAAACGCCGATATTTTTTGGTCAGAGATATAAGTTATGGAGCAACAAGATGAGAACATTTATAGGAGCACATGGGTATGATGGTTGGTACTCATTTGTTACATTATAAATTGGTTCAAATAAATTGAATACTGCAACAAAGAAGGAATTGAAAATAAACAACAAAATAACAATGGATTTCAACTCAAAAGGATTACCTTATTTGGTAAAAGACAAAGTGGGACAATGTTCATCAGCCAAAGAAATTTGGGATAAGCCACACAATATTTATTCCAAGGGATCTCATAACATCACAAAGAAAGATGATATCAAAGAAGATGTCGAGACATAATGAGAAGAAATATGCTCATCATGTCAGACAAATTCAGAAGAATAAGATTGTGAAGAGGGAATAGTGGATTTTGAGGTTGAAATAATCAGTTCATTAAGTCAGCTAAATAAAGAAAGAAGGGAAAAGAAGTCCCTCAAGGAAGAATTGAATAGGCTAAAGGAAGGTTCTAGAGAATTCGGGTAGGTTTTCATGAATATAATATCTCTATTGGACAAAGACAAAGTGATTAAATAAAATCTCAAGGATTAATTGAAAGAGAAACAATGTTTGGAAGCTGAAATATTATCATAAAGAAAGGAAGAAGAGAAGAGAGAAGATATATTGACAATTCATCTTAAGGAAAGATATAAGGACTTAAACAAGATTGAAGCATAATTTAGTCAACAAGAAAGAAGACTTGAAGAAGAAATAATCACCTTTAAGGCCCAACTTGAAAAAGCAAAGAGAACAGAAGAAGTCATGAAGATCCAGATGATGAATAAAGAAGAATATTGTGAGAAGCTTGAAGAAGTAGTTGTCACATTAAGAGTTAAAGTTGTCAAACTCGGAAAGAACGTTGAAGAGAGAGGAAGCTCCACACCATCAATAAACAAAGTTGAAGAGAAATGTTATAGGTTACTAGAAATTAAGAATGCAGAGAAGGCTAAGGGTTATGAAGAAAGCATTAGAGGCCCTATCAAGAAGGAATAATGTGATCCCTCAAAGGAGAACATTCAAGATGTGGAGAATACTCAAGAAGAATATTACATAAGAGATGGATATCAAAGAATACCAACCACTTCTAGGTATAAAAAAGGCTTCAATCATTTTGAAGAAAACAATAGAAGAGAATATCATGATCAGTCAAGGCATGGATTTAGAAGCACTACATCACAAGGAAGATAATTCACTCCTAGGTATCAAAGTTTCTTTTATGGTTATTTTTTTACTTCTAATAACTTTGGACATAAAGTTGTAGATTGCGTAGCTTATGGAAGAAATGGTCAAGAAATAAATGTTATGTGGCCCCATACAATATTGAATGTTATAAATCCCACAACTGTGGACACATATCTCGTGATTGTAGAAGCATGATGAATACTTCCATGAAAGAAAACACTAATATCAAATAAAAGAAGGTTTGGAAAAGAAAGCAAGAGCAAGTGAATGAAGAAAAAAATGAACGAAGAGTAGGTTAATGAAGAAATCCCATAAATTATACTCTCTGGATTTGCAATAGTGCAATATAATGGCCAATATACAGGAAAAAAGGAATATATTGAGATTCAAAGTGATCATGCTGCAAATAAGATTGAAGTGTTATTCTAAGCTATTCGACTAGGAGACTCCAAGTAATGTGAATGTTGAAGAGAGGGTTTCTAAGAAACAATTAAAGATTGGAGAAATATCTCTCGAGCAGTTTGAAGTGTTTGCAGATTTTGGGAAAGAAGATTTAGAATGGAAATATTGAGAAAACTAGTGGAAATATTTGATTCATCTTGAAAAATAGAAATATGCAGTGATGAATTACAATAGATTCTAATAATCTCTTAGAACAATTAAGTGGTAGATTAGTCAACAATGTATCCATTTGTGTAGTACATTCATGGACGATTATGACATATGGACAAAGATGATTTCATTAGATATTTGGAAATTATATAAGACTATACTTGACATGAACTAGATAAGCTACATGACAGTATATGTAAAGATTAGCTCAGAAGGAATTACAATAAGGAAGATGGATTCAGAATTAAAGTGTATTGATAGATGAAACTAGATAGGAAGGAAAGAAGTGAAAGGAATCACAAGACAAAGAGAAACCATTAGGAAGAATTATACTTTCAAGAGAATATTTTTGGATGAATATTTCATTGATTTCAGTGAAGGTGAAGGTGAAAAGCCATGAGACTTGAATTCAAGTAATGAAGGAATATTAACAAGAATTATTTTCATATATATCACTATATTATAGTAAAAATAAGCACCAATGGAAACAAATCACTCGAAGAGAGGAAAGAAATAATATATTGGAATCCCCACCTTGATCTACATGACATATTGCAAAATAAGACAGGGGGGGAGAAATAATGAGAGGTAGTTACCCTTAATGTCAAAGGGGAAGAGAAAGAATAAAAGAAAAAAGAGAAATATCAAAATAATGAAGACAGGGGGAGTGTATGAAGACATAGAGAGATTGTATAGAGAAGGTATAATTTCAGGGGGAGTTACTATTGTCCATAGATAACAAAGAGGGAAGAGAAAGATCTGAAGCGACATATCAAAATCATGAAGGCAAGGGGATCAACCATAAAAGAGAGTTAACCTTTTCCATTGATTCCAAAGGGGGAGAGAAACATGAGGAGAGAAAGATCAAGAGCATTGGCTACATGTGGAGTATGAATGTTTCCATCAATGCCAAAGGGGCATATTATTGGAAAGTTAATTGTCATTGATTTCAACCCTATATGTCAACTCTATAAGAAGTCTAGAAGCATTGATTTCAACCATTGAAGAAGAATGTTAACCCCAAAATAAGCCTCTAGAAGTGATGGGTTTGTTTGAAGGAATAAGTGATGGATGCATTTTGAGTCATTGTTGCAAAGTAATTTTTTATTGATGTCAACCCTAGAAGAAGTCTAGAAGCATTGATGTCAACCATAGAAGAAGCATGTTAACCCCAGAAGAAGACTCTAGAAGTGATGGGATTGTTTGAAGGAATAAGTGATGAATGTATTCCCATAGAGTTGAAATATATGGTTGACATAAATGACAACTAACTTTCCAACAATATTCCCCTTTGACATTGATGGAAAAACTCATACTCCACCTGTAACCAATGCTCACGATCTTGATCTCCTCATGTTTCTACAACATGTAATCATCAAGTTTATCAATAATTTATCACTTATGATTACATTCAATATATCATAAACATATAACCATAATCAATGCATCACACCATAATCACAAATACATAGTACACCCGAGTTTGGAATATTCACCAATACTGAGAGGGGGGGTGAATATTCCAAAAAGAGTCAAGAATATATAATTAAGAATGGTAAAATGATATCTTCTTGGTATGAATTCATAACTGCATTAAAGAAGCAATTTTATCCTTTATGGTATATGCAACAAGAAATAATGGAATCTAAGGAAAAACAGAGGAAATAATGTGCAAGACTATAATCAAGAGTTTAGAAATAGGTCATTAACATTAGGCGTTCCTCTTTGTACATAAGAAACTCTTTTGAAGTATATTAGTGAGTTGCATAGTTATTTGAGACATAATATTCTTATGTTTAACCCAACTAATATCGATGAACTTAGTTTCCAAGCCACTCATATTGAGTGAAGGAGAAAGAATTTACATGACAACATCTCAAATAAATTAGTTGGACCAATTGTAGGAAGAAAAAAAGGAAAGAGTAAGAAGGAAAGAACATCTATAGTGAAGACAGAAGATGAGAATCCTTCATGTTCACATTGCAAAAGGGAAGGACATAATGATACCAAGTGTCGTAAACTTCATCGAGAAATAAGAACAAATAGATTCTTAAATAAGAAAGGTAATAAAAATACCATTGCTACAATCCAATAGGATCTTGGATCATATTTTGGTGATGAAACTAAGGTCATGGTTGTTACCACTGAAAAATGGCTCACTACAAATACAAACAATGGATGAAGAAACAATTAACACAAACACAACATACTACCAATATTCATGGAAGGATTACACTCAGTCTGGAAAGACAATCATAAAACTATATAAACATGGATCTGGAAATCCATGCACATTCAACAAAAGCAGTGTGCATATATCTATGTATTTTTACATGGTGTACGATGTGCACAGTGCACAGAATGTGCAACTAACAATCGAAAGACCCGTGCGGACACAGAAACAATGCATTGATGATTTTTCTCGGGTCTCAACCACTTTTGGGATGAAGGGGATCTCCCCCATACCCAAAATTTCCTTGAAATATGGCCTTGGGATCACTGAAAAGGATGGTAGGTACCTCCAAAAGCCTCCCATTCACATTTGGGACTAGCTAATAAAAAAAAATCCATCCTCCTATAAATAAAGGGCCATTTTATGAAAAAAAATAAGAAGCATTTGAGTATTGTTATGCTACTCATTTTTAGCGTTGGGAAGCCATATTCCTCTTAGAAAGATTTGGGCATCCATAGAAACTATTAGGAATCTCTCCTCTTGAGTAGTCCATCACTCTTTTCTTCACCATTTCCCTTTGTTATCCATTGATAGCGGAAATAAGACTTTGTACTTGGCGACTCAAGAGCCTTTCCAAGGAGGAAGAGAGGACTCATAAGTTCCCATATGTCTCTAAGGAGTATCAATTAGAAGATCAATTTACTTGGTATACATCCCTTGTTTTTTATTTGTGCATTTATTTGAAGTTATAATTTTCTTTTTAGATTTATTTCATCGTTGTTTATCTCTTGTTTCTTTATTTTAGTTTATCCACTAACCAACTAAATCTCCGATGTTCTTTTTGGACAACCTAACTAGATAGTTAAGGGACCTCCTTTTTCTCACCTTTGTGACAAAAGGAACCCAAAATATTGGCAACCATACTCCACCATTAGAGACTCCCTATACTCCATCACCTTTCAGTCCAATGAAGATATTTTAGAAGTCTTATGCACACTCGATTACCCCTAGGATGTTTTTTCAACATCTATCCCTTTTTATGGCACATAATGCCTTTCAACCACCAATAGACGCCCCTATATATACCATTGAAGAGACATATTGTGTCCCTTGTAGCCATGTATAGTGGTTCAAGAATCTAATACCTACGCTCAACGTATTTGAAGAAGGTAACATGGCCAATATCTCATGCATCATCAAGATCGATATTTCGGTCAAACCCAATATCATGGAAAAACTCACCCCGGGGGAAGCATGCTCCCTAAAGGAAATTGTAGCATACAAATCAATCTTCCAGGAATATCAGGACATGTTTGGTTGGTCATACCATGAAATGCTATGGTTAGACCCAACCATTTTTTAACATCACATTGAAACTTCTCCCGACGTTGCCCCCGTTCTCCAAAAGCAACATCCCCTCCACCCATCCATATCCATGGAGATCAAAGACGAGAACAAAAAAATATGTACAAATGGCTTCATATACCCCATTTCATACACATCCTGGGTTTCCAATCTGCTCTCTATCAATAAAAAGGAGGGCACCATTCGAGTTTGCACAAACTTCCGTGACCTCAAGAAGGCTTGTCCCAAAGACAAATTCCATACTCCTTCATCAATAAATTCATTGATGCCTGCACCAGTCATGAATTCCTCTCCCTAATAGATGTGTTTTTGGCTACAACCAAATCCAAATCCACTATAAGAATCAATATAAAAAAACATTCACAACACCATGGGGAACCTTTGCCTACTGTGTCATGCCCTTCAGACTCAAAAATGTTCGGGCCAATTTCCAATTCACAATGACATATGACTTCCAATATCTTTCTGACATCATCCTAGCCTACTTGGACGACCTCACCGATTAATCCAAGAAACGTTCCCAACACATAGAGGAACTATGAATCATTTTTGAACACTGTTGAAGGTACAACATATGACTCAACCTGCTTAAATGTGTCTTCTGTGTCACTACAGGCTGCTTGTTGGGATTCATAGTATCCCAGTAGGGCATCAACATAGACCGCCTTAAATTTTAGGAAATAAAGGATATCTCCCCTCCCAGGAAATTACATCAGTTGCAAAGTCTCCAAGGAAAAGAAAACTTCTTATGGCATTTCATCCCTAACTATGCCATTTGTTCCTACAGATTCCTATCATTACTCCACTGTAAGATCCTGTTTCATTGGGACCATCATTCCCAATATGCCTTCGATTCACTCAAGGAGGAACGCAAAAAATCCCCCTTGATCATTCCTCCAAACTATGATAGGGATTACAAACTCTACCTATTAGCCTCTCACGTTTTGGTTGCCGGAGTACTCATTCAGGTTGATGACAACCAATGTGAACATGTTATATACTAAACTAGCAAGAACCTCTCTAGGCCACCTCTCAAGTACAATCATGAGGAGAATCTATCCCTCAGAATCATTCTCGCAGTTCAAAATCTGCGCCATTATATCTTGCTTCGTACCACCAAAGTAGTCGCAGATTCCAACCCCATGCATTACCTCTTGAGTCACTACCAGATTAATGGAAAATTTTCTCATCGGATCATAATTATACAAGAATACAACCTAGATTTTACCACCCCAAAGAGAAACAAATCCCTTTTCCTTGTTGAAACGCTCATGGACTTTCCATCTTACTCGACTGACCCCCCGATCAATGAGGATTTCCCTGATGAGCATTTATTTCTCATATCATCAACAGATCCATGGTATGCATATATTCTAGTCTATCTCTAAATCCAAAAATTTGTTCCCCACCTACCTTGGGATGAATATCATCGTATCCGACACCAAGCCTCACGATACCTCCTCATAAGAGATGTTCTCTATCGTAGAAGCATCGACACACTTCTTCAATGTTGGCTCACCCTGGAAGAGGCCGAAACAATTCTGAATGATTTCCACAGTGGGTCATGTGATGATCACTTATCTTTCATGTCCACTTGTCAAACAATCACTTGGCCCACGTTGTTTCATGATTTCATACACACAGTCAAACGATATGGAAAACGACAGTTAGACACACATAAGGATCAAGCATCACCTACCCTCTTGCACCCTGTAATCACTATCGACCCCTTATGTAAATGTGGCATTGATTTCATGACATTCAACCCTCCATCCAACAATGGACACAAGTATATTCTACTCTTCATTGACTACTTTACCAAATGGGATGAAGCAATTCCCACGTTCAATAATAAGGTCGACAAAGCAGTGTGTTTTTTATTCAACCATTTCATATCTTTCTTTGGGGTCGCTCTCCAACTAGTCTTTGACCATGGAAATCACTTCAATAACAAATTCTTCGCGGAGATATTGTCCAAATCGGGATTCACCCATGAGTTCGCCTCACCCTATTACCCACAATTCTATGGGAAAGTCGAGGTCATCAACAAGGTTCTCAAAACTATGCTTTAACGCAAAGTGGAAAAACACAAGACCCATTGCCATCATATGATTTTTCTAGCTTTGTGGGAATATCGAACAATTTTCATAAAAACCACCAGTTTTGTGCCCTTCCATTTAGTCCATGATATTGAATCCGTACTCCCTATTGAGTGAAAAATCCCAAGTTTGCGCACCGTGATCAAGCTCTTACCAAACGCATTGCCTCATGAGCAAAGATTGTTCTCCCTCAAATCACTCAATGAAGATCGATGAGAATCCTTACAGAACAATGAATAAGTAAAACAATAGACCAAAGCCATCTTTGAACATTAACCTTCGGTCATTTACTGAAGGTGACATTGTGTTATCCTATGATATCGCCCATGATACCCTCAACCACAACCAGTTCGGATACCTATGGCGATGACCCTATGTCATCTGTCATTTCCTTACTAAAGGTGCCTACATCTTAGGACACCCTAAAGGAGTTTCCGTCAAGGAACTGGTCAACAGGTTATACTTGAAATAATTCTACCCCTAACTATAACCTTTTTACCTTAGGTTTTCATTGCTTTCCTAGGTGTTTTTAGTCTTTATTTATATAAGTCTCTCATTCTGTGAGCCTAATCTAGTGTCCTTGTGTTAAAAGATGAATTTTTCATTCCCTTGTCACATTGGATACACAGACGGAGCTAGCCTCTGGATTGAGAATCTCACTTCAACAGCTTGGGCCATCTTCACTCTGACCATGCATTTCTCCACTCCAGACGAATATGCATTGAACCCGCCACCAATAACCAAGTTGAATATGTTGTCATCATTGGTCTTCCCTCTGAGGCTATTCAACTTCATATTCATTACCTTAGAATTATCTTATATTCTCATCTGATTTTCCATCATCGAAACAACGTGTATCTTTTCCGTGATCCATGCCTATATCGCAAGTACTTGCAAGTTAAACTTATGCTACAAAATTTTGAGACAATCACATTTTCTCATATTTCTAGAAACCATAACTAGATGGAAGATAACATAGTTCATCAAGTACTAGGTTGGAATTTATCACATTAACATACATATTGCATTGATCCATCAATAAATAAAACAAAAACATATATCAAATACACACATATCCCAAAAGGTATATACATAGTATAAAATCCAACCTAGAATGTATAAGGCCCTCATACCACCTAGGGTAACCCTAATTGTGGTACATCATCACAAGTTGGTGGAGCTCCGTAAGGAAGAATATCCATAGCAGGAATCCACCCTATCATTGCCACACTTGCCACCACTTCCGGTTGAATCACTGACCTCTAGCGCAGGTCCCCACCAATGCACAAGTCCAGGATACCCTCATCATGGATATGAATCCATAATTCCTCGAGAACTCCATCCAAGACACCCTCGAGGAACCTCCTCATCTCCTCCATATCCCAGTCCTATGCCCTAGGATCAACCTTTCCCTAACCGCCTATTGGTCCTGCTCTTGTTGCATGTGTCAAACCTTCCCCCACTGCATGTGTTGACTCTACCTCCAGAAGATCAAACCGATGATGCATCTTGGGCCACCCATCCACTACCTACTTTTCAACCAACCCCTGAGCAACATCTACCTCATAGCCACTGGGTCCCACATCTACATGACCAATCACACATGTATGTGTCGATACCAACAATGTATACATATATAAATGACTAATCCTAAATGCAAAAGTATCATATATGCACCTCTATCATCATAGTCTTCTCCAAGAGACAAACACATGCCTGGATGGTGCCGAAAAATCCATCCCATGATATGGGAACTCATAAAATACTTGAGGGGTATCCCACCAGGCCCCCTCTAACATAGGGGTAAAGTAGTGCCCCATGACCTCTCCCCACTATCGGGGAAATATCTCTACCAACCACATTAGTCTTGGATCCTGCATCATCAATGGATCCAAATTAGCCTGAGGGCATAGCAATATGAACCATTCAAACATCAAGGCATGGAAAAATAAGCCAAAGGAAAACTCACCACCTCTAGTCTCTACACACCAGTCTAGTTATGCCACCATATAAACGCGCATCAACCGCTCCCAAGGAAACATTTGGCCATTCATGACCTACTCTACAATCACCATATGCACACCAAAAATATGCTCTATCCCTAGTGACCCGTAGATCCGAACCACCATCACACAAAACACCTATACCTTTAGCGATTCAATCGAGATGATGCAAATAGATCCAACACTCATAACTACTCCCCCCAAGTAGTATCGTCTAGCTAATCCCCCCACCATTACCCCGGTCGATAGTCATGGATACTCTGCCAAACACACCCCTCAGAATGGGAGCCCCATAATGAAATATATGTCAATATTTGTAGTAATATGAAAGTCTCTCCCACACACCAAAAAGGACTTTTGATCTGGATGCCACATCCGCACTATGAATTCTAGTAGTGGCTCCTAAGTATTGATGAGTGCACAATAAAAAAATCATAGTACAACGGCCTGGGCCAAATGTCATTAGATCTACACATCAAATCACACATCTCTCCTAAGATACTCCCAATATCTCTCTCTCCACTACACCAACATCCTCCCTCTCTGAATGGTCACTTGAATCCATGAAAATGTAATGTATTGTATCTCATCATCATGAAAAAACTCCAATCAAATCCATATAAACGCATTGGTTCCCCTGTGCGACTATTCCCTTAACAGTTTCACACATATATGTGGTTGTTTCTCTTAAATTCATGTACTCATGCATGACTGTTCCACTTACAGTCATGCACTCCCACACTAATGTTTACTAAATAGTCACACATTTCCTGTATGATTATGTGCACATCTATCTATTTGAAATTATCACATGTGTGCGGTTGTTGTTTTTACAATCGCACATATTTTCACGGATTTTACTCGAACATGAGCACACAATCCCAACCCTCCTCTGCACAGCTGAAAATATGAGCACTACACACATATGTGTGGGTATAATTGATACAGTCGCACATGATGCGTGGGTCTATCAATTAAACCCATACAGATGTGCACGGGGATCACAGGATCTCCTGCATGGACCCACCACCATACCCAAATAAATGGTTATACGACCCTCTGTACGACTCTCGTCCCTCACAAAACCATGCATACACTCAACACATTTGAAGAAGGTAACATGGCCAATATCTCACCCATCACCAATATCGATATTTCGATCAAACCCAATATTGTGGAAAAACTCACCCGGGGGAAGCATGCTCCCTAAAGGAAATTGTAGCATACAAATTCCTCTTCTAGGAATATCGGAACATGTTTGGTTGGTCATACCATGAAATTCTAGGGTTAGACCCAACCATTTTCTAACATCACATTGAAACTTCTCCTGATGTTGCCCCCGTTCTCCAAGTAAAACATCCCCTCCACCCATCCAAATCCATGGAGATCAAAGACGAGAACAAAAAAATATGTAAAAATGGCTTCATAAACCCCATTTCATACACATCCTGGGTTTCCAATTCGCCCCCTATCAATCAAAAGGAGGGAACCATTCGAGTTTGCACAAACTTGCGCGACCTCAGGTAGGTTTGTCCCAAAAAAAAATTCCATACTCCATCAATAAATTCATCGATTCCTGCACCGGTCATGAATTCCTCTCCCTCATGGATGTGTTTTTGGCTACAACCAAATCCAAATCCACTATAATAATAAATACAAAACAACATTCACAACACCATGGGGAACCTTTGCCTACTGCGTCATGCCCTTCAGACTCAAAAATGTTCGGGCCACTTTCCAATTCATAATGACATATGCCTTCCAATATCTTTCTGACATCATCCTAGCCTACTTGGACGAACTCACCGATCAATCCAAGAAATGTTCCCAACCCATAGAGGAACTATGAATCATCTTTGAACACTTTGGAAGGTACAACATACGACTCAACCTGCTTAAATGTGTCTTCTGTGTCACTGCAGGCTACTTGTTGGGATTCATAGTATCCCAGTAGGGCATCAACATAGACCCCCTTAAATTTTAGGAAATAAAGGATATCTCCCCACCCAGGAACTTACATCAGTTGCAAAGCCTCCAAGGAAAAGAAAACTTCTTATGGCATTTCATCCCTAACTATGCCATTCGTGCCTACAGATACCTATGATTACTCCACTGTAAGATCCAGTTTCATTGGGACCATCATTCCCAATATGCCTTCGATTCACTCTAGGGGGAATGCAAAAAATCCCCCTTGATCATTCCTCCAAACTATGATAGGGATTACAAACTCTACCTATTAGCCTCTCATGTTTTGGTTGCTGGAGTACTCATTCAGGTTGATGACAACCAATACAAACATGTTATATACTAAACTAGCAAGATTGTCTTTAGGCCACCTCTCAAGTACAATCATGAGGAGAATGTATCCCTCGCAGTCATTCTCGCAGTTCAAAATCTGCGCCATTATATCTTGCTTTGTACCAACAAAGTAGTCGCAGATTCCAACCCCATGCATTACCTCTTGAGTCACTGCCAGATTAATGGAAAATTTTCTCATTGGATCATAATTATCCAAGAATACGACCTATATTTTACCACACCAAAGAGAAATAAATCCTTTTTCCTTGTTGAAATGCTCATAGGCTTTCCATCTTACTCGACCAACCCCCCGGTCAATCAAGATTTCCCTGATGAGCATTTCTTTCTCATATCATCAACAGATCCATGGTATGCATATATTCTAGTCTATCTCTAAACCCAAAAATTTGTTCCCCACATACCTTGGGATGAATTTCATCGTATCTGACACCAAGCCTCATAATACCTCCTCATAAGAGATGTTCTCTATCATAGAAGCGTCGACACACTTCCTCAATGTCGGCTCACCCTAGAAGAGGCCGAAACAATTCTGAATGATTTCCACAATGGGTCATGTGATGATCACTTATCTTTCATGTCCACTTGTCAAACGATCACTTGGCCCATGTTGTTTCATGATTTCATACACGTAGTCAAATGATCTGGAAAACGACAGTTAGACACACATAAGGATCAAGCATCACCTACCCTCTTGCACCCTATAGTCACTATCGACCCCTTATGTAAATGGGGCATCGATTTCATGACATTCAACCCTCCATCCAACAATGGACACAAGTATATTGTACTCTTCGTTGACTACTTTACCAAATGGGATGAAGCAATTCCCACGTTCAATAATAGGGTCGACAAAGCAGTGTTTTTTTTATTCAACCATTTCATATCTCGCTTTGGGGTTGCTCTCCAACTAGTCTTTGACCATGGAAATCACTTCAATAACAAATTCTTCATGGAGGTATTGTCCAAATTGGGATTCACCCATGAGTTCGCATCACCCTATTACCCACAATCCTATTGGAAAGTCGAGGTCATCAACAAGGTTCTCAAAACTATGCTTTAACACAAAGTGGAAAAACACAAGACCAATTGGCATCATATGATTTTTCTAGCTTTGTGGGACTATCGAACAATTTTCATACAAACCACCAGTTTTGTGCCCTTCCATTTAGTCCACGATATTGAATCTGTACTCCCTATTGAGTGAAAAATCCCAACGTTGCGCATCGTGATCAAGCTCTTACCCAACACATTGCCTCCTGAGAAAAGATTGTTCTCCCTCGAATCACTCGATGAAGATCGATGAGAATCCTTATAGAACAATGAAGAAGTAAAACAATAGACCAAAGCCATCTTTGAACATTAACCTTCGGTCATTTATTGAAGGTGACATTGTGTTATCCTATGATATCACCCATGATACCCTCAACCACGACCAGCTCGAATACCTATGGCGATGACCCTATGTCATCTGTCATTTCCTTACTAAAGGTGCCTACATCTTAGGAAACCCTAAAGGAGTTTTCGTCAAGGACCTGGTCAACAGGTTATACTTGAAATAATTCTACCCCTGACCGTAACCTTTTTACCTTAGGTTTTCATTGCTTTCCTAGTTGTTTTTAGTCTTTTTTTATATAAGTCTCACATTATGTGAGCATAATCTAGTGTCCTTTTGTTAAAAGATGAATTCTTCATTACCTTATCACATTGGATACACAGACGGAGCCAGCCTCTGGATTAAGAATATCACTTCGATAGCTTGGGCCATCTACACTCTGACCATGCATTTCTCCACTCTAGAGGAATATGCATTGACCCCGCCACCAATAACCAAGTTGAATATGTTGTCATCATTGGTCTTCTCTCTGAGGCTATTCAACTTCATATTCGTTACCTTAGCATTCTCTTATATTCTCATCTCATTTTCCATCATCTAAACAATGTGTATCTTTTCCATGATCCATGCCTATATCGCAAGTACTTGAAAGTTAAACTTCTGCTACAAAATTTTGAGATAATCACATTTTATCATATTTCAAGAAACCACAACTAGATGGAATATAACATAGTTTATCAAGTACTAGATTGGAATTTATCACATTAACATACATATTGCATTGATCCATCAACAAATAAAACAAAAACATATATCAAATACACACATATACAAAAAGGTATATACATAGTATAAAATCCAACCTAGCATGTATAAGGTCCTCATACCACCTAGGGTAACCCTAATTGTGTTACATCATCACAAGTTGGTGGAGCTCCCCAAGGAAGAATATCCATAGTAGGAATCCACCCTATCATTTCCACACTTGCCACCACTTCCTGTTGAATCACTGACCTCTAGTGTAGGTCCCCTCCAATGCACAAGTCCAGGATACCATCATCATGGATATGAATCCATAATTCCTCGGGAACTCCATCCAAGACACCCTCGAGGAACCTCGTCATCTCCTCCATATCCCAGTCCTATGCCCTAGGATCAACCTTTCCCTGACCCCCTATTGGTCCTGCTCTTGTTGCATGTGTCGAACCTTCCCCCACTGCATGTGTCGACTCTACCTCCAGAATATCAAAACGATGATGCCTCTTGGGCCACCCCTCCACTACCTGATTGTCAACCAACCCCTAAGCAACATCTACCTCATAGCCACTAGGTCCCACATCTACATGACCAATCACACATGGATGTGTCAATACCAACAATGTATACATATATAAATGACTAATCCTAAATACAAAAGTATCATATACTCACCTTTATCATCATAGTCTTCTCCAAGAGACAGACACATGCCTGGATGGCACCAAAGTAGTGCCCCACGGTAGTGCATCATCAATGGATCATCAGTGGATCCAAATTAGCCTGAGGGCATAACAATATGAACCATTCAAACATGAAGGCACGGAAAAATAAGCCAAAGGAAAACTCACCACCTCTAGTCTCTACACACCAGTCTAGTTATGCCACCATATAAATGTGCATCAACCGCTCCCAAGGAAACATCTGGCCATTCATGACCTACTCTACAATCACCATATGCACACCAAAAATACACTCTATCCCTAGTGACCCATAGATCTGAACCACCATCACACAAAACACCTATACCTTCAGTGATTCAATCGAGCTGATGCAAATAGATCCAACACTCATAACTACTCTCCCCAAGAAGTACCGTCCTACCAATCCCCCCACCATTACCCCAGTCGACAGTCATGGCTACTCTGCCAAAGCCACCCCTCAGAATGGGAGCTCCATAATGAAATATATGTCAATATTTGTAGTAATATGAAAGTCTCTCCCACACACCAAAAAGCACTTTCGATCTGGCTGCCACATCCGCACTATGAATTCTAGCAGTGGCTCTTAGGTATTGATGAGTGCACAGTAAATAAATCATAGTACAATGACCTTGGCCAAATGTCATCAGATCTACACATCAAATCCCACATCTCTTCTAAGATACTCCCAATATCTCTCCCTCCACTACACCAACATCCTCCCTCTCTGAATGGTCACTTGAATCCATGAAAATGTAATGTATTGTATCTCATCATCATGAAAAAACTCCAATCAAATCCATATAAACGCATTGGTTCCCCTGTGCGACTATTGCCTTAACAGTTTCACACATATGTGTGGTTGTTTCTCTTATATTCATGTACTCATGCATGACTGTTCCACTTACAGTCACGCACTCCCCTGCTAAAGTTTACTAAACAGTCACGCATTTCCTGTATGATTATGGGCACGTCTATCTATTTTAAATTATCACATGTGTGGGGTTGTTATTTTTACAATCGTACATATTTTCACGGATTTTACTCGAACATGAGCGCACACTCCCACCCTCCTCTGCACAGCTGAAAATATGAGCACTACACACATATGTGTGAATATCATTGATAAAGTCGCACATGATGTGTGGGTCTATCAATTAAACCCATACAGATGTGCATGGGGATCAAAGTATCTCCCACACGGACCCACCACCATACCCAAATAAATGGTCATATAACCCTCTGTACGACTCTCGTCCCTCCCAAAACCATGCCTACGCTCAACACATTTGAAGAAGGTAACATGGCCAATATGTCACCCATCATCAAGACTGATATTTCGGTCAAGCCCAATATCGTGGAAAAACTCACCATGGGGGAAGCATGCTCCCTAAAGGAAATTGTAGCATACAAATTCCTCTTCTAGGAATATCAGGACATGTTTGGTTGGTCATACCATGAAATTCTAGGGTTAGACCCAATAATTTTTTAACATCACATTGAAACATCTCCTGACATTGCCCCCATTCTCCAAAAGAAACATCCCCTCCACCCATCCAAATCCATGGAGATCGAAGACGAGAACAAAAAAATATGTACAAATGGATTCATATACCCCATTTCATACACATCCTAGGTTTCCAATCTGCTCCCTATCAATAGAAAGGAGCGCACCATTCGAGTTTTCACAAACTCCCGCGACCTTAAGAAGGCTTGTCCCAAATAAAAATTCCATACTCTTTCATCAATAAATTCATCGATGTCTGCATCGGTCATGAATTCCTCTCCCTCATGGATGTGTTTTTGGCTACAACCAAATCCAAATCCACTATAAGAATCAATATAAAACAACATTCACAACACCATGGGAAAACTTTGGCTACTGTGTCATGCCCTTCAGACTCAAAAAAGTTGGGGCCACTTTCCAATTCACAATGACATATGCCTTCCAATATCTTTTTGACATCATCCTAGCCTACTTGGACGACCTCACCGATCAATCCAAGAAACGTTCCCAACACATAGAGGAACTATGAATCATCTTTGAACACTGTTGAAGGTGCAACATACGACTCAACCTACTTAAATGTGTCTTCTGTGTCACTGCAGGCTGCTTGTTGGTATTCATAGTATCCCAGTAGGGCATCAACATAGACCCCCTTAAATTTTAGAAAATAAAGGATATCCCCCCTCCCAGGAACTTACATCAGTTGCAAAGCCTCCAAGGAAAAGAAAACTTCTTATGGCGTTTCATCCCTAACTATGCCATTTGTGCCTACAGATTCCTATGATTACTCCACTGTAAGATCCTGTTTCATTGGGACCATCATTCCCAATATGCCTTCGATTCACTCAAGGAGGAACGTAAAAAATCCCCCTTGATCATTCCTCCAAACTATGATAGGGATTACAAACTCTACCTATTAGCCTCTCACGTTTTGGTTGCCAGAGTACTCATTCAGGTTGATGACAACCAATGCAAACATGTGATATACTAAACTAGCAAGAACCTCTCTGGGCCACCTCTCAAGTACAATCATGGGGAGAATCTATCCCTCGCAGTGATTCTTGTAGTTCAAAATTTGCGCCATTATATCTTGCTTCGTACCACCAAAGTAGTCGCAGATTCCAACCCCATGCATTACCTCTTGAGTCACTGCCACATTAATGGAAAATTTTCTCATTGGATCATAATTATCCAAGAATACAACCTAGATTTTACCACCCCAAAGAGAAAGAAATCCCTTTTCCTTGTTCAAATGCTCATAGACTTTCCATCTTACTCGACTGACCCCTCGGTCAATGAGGATTTCCCTGATGAGCATTTCTTTCTCATATCATCAACAGATCCATGGTATGCATATATTCTAGTCTATCTCTAAACCCAAAAATTTGTTCCCCACCTACCTTGGGATGAATTTCATCGTATCTGACACCAAGCCTCACAATACCTCCTCATAAGAGATGTTCTCTATCGTAGAAGCGTCGACACACTTCTTCAATGTCAGTTCACCCTGGAAGAGGCTGAAACAATTCTGAATGATTTCCACAGTGGGTCATGTGGTGATCACTTATCTTACATGTCCACTTGTCAAATGATCACTTGGTCCACTTTGTTTCATGATTTCATACATGCAGTCAAACGATCTGGAAAACGATAGTTAGACACACATAAGGATCAAGCATCACCTACCCTCTTGCACCTTGTAATCACTATCCACCCCTTATGTAAATGGTACATCGATTTCATGACATTCAACCCTCCATCCAACAATGGACACAAGTATATTGTACTCTTCATTGACTACTTTACCAAATGTGATGAAGCAATTCCCACGTTCAATAATATGGTCGACAAAGCAGTGTTCGTTTTATTCAACCATTTCATATCTCACTTTGGGGTCGCTCTCCAACTAGTCTTTGACCATGGAAATCACTTCAATAACAAATTCTTCGTGGAGATATTGTCCAAATCAGGATTCACCCATGAGTTTGCCTCACCCTATTACCCACAATACTATGGGAAAGTCGAGGTCATCAACAAGGTTCTCAAAACTATGCTTTAACACAAAGTGTAAAAACACAAGACCAATTGGCATCATATGATTTTTCTAGCTTTGTGGGAATATCGAACAATTTTCATAAAAGCCACCGGTTTCGTGCCCTTCCATTTAGTCCACGATATTGAATCCGTACTCCCTATTGAGTGAAAAATCCCAACGTTGTGCACCGTGACCAAGCTCTTTCCCAACACATTGCCTCTTGAGATAAGATTGTTCTCCCTCGATTCACTCAATGAAGATCGACGAGAATCCTTACAGAACAATGAAGAAGTAAAATAATAGACCAAAGCCATCTTTGAACGTTAACCTTCAGTCATTTACTGAAGGTGTCCTTGTGTTATCCTATGATATCGCCCATGATACCCTCAACCACGACCAGTTCGAATACCTATGGCGATGACCCTATGTCATCTGGCATTTCCTTACTAAAGGTGCCTACATCTTAGGACACCCTAAAGGAGTTTCCGTCAAGGACCTGGTCAATAGGTTATACTTGAAATAATTCTACCCCTAACCGTAACCTTTTTACCTTAGGTTTTCATTGCTTTCCTAGTTGTTTTTAGTCTTTTTTTATATAAGTCTCACATTATGTGAGCGTAATCTAGTGTCCTTGTGTTGAAAGATGCATTCTTCATTCCCTTATCACATTGGATACACAGATGGATCCAACCTCTGGATTGAGAATATCACCTCGACATCTTGGTCCATATACACTCTGACCATGCATTTCTCCACTCCAGAGGAATATGCATTGACCCCGCCACCAATAACCAAGTTGAATATGTTGTCATCATTGGTCTTCTCTCTGAGGCTATTCTACTTCATATTCATTACCTTAGCAGTCTCTTATATTCTCATCTCATTTTCCATCATCTAAACAATGTGTATCTTTTCCGTGATCCATGCCTATATTGCAAGTACTTACAAGTTAAACTTCTGCTACAAAATTTTGAGACAATCACATTTTCTCATATTTCTAGAAACCACAACTAGATGGAAGATAACATAGTTCATCAAGTACTAGATTGGAATTTATCACATTAACATACATATTGCATTTATCCATCAACAAATAAAACAAAAACATATATCAAATACACACATATCCCAAAAGGTATATACATAGTATAAAATCCAGCCTAGCATGTACAAGGTCCTCATACCACCTAGGGTAACCCTAATTGTGGTACATCATCACACGTTGGTGGAGCTCCCCAAGGAAGAATATCCATAGCAGGAATCCACCCTATCATTGCAACACTTTCCACCACTTCCTGTTGAATCACTGACCTGTAGTGCAGGTCCCCACCAATGCACAAGTCTAGGATACCCTCATCATGGATATGAATCCATAATTCCTCGAGAACTCCGTCCAAGATGCCCTCGAGGAACCTCCTCATCTCCTCCATATCCCAGTCCTATGCCCTAGGATCAACCTTTCCCCGACCCCCTATTGGTCCTGCTCTTGTTGCATGTGTCGAACCTTCCCCCACTGCATGTGTCGACTCTACCTCCAGAAGATCAAACCGATGATACCTCTTGGGCCACCGCTCCACTACCTGCTTGTCAACCAATCCCTGAGAAACATCTACCTCATAGCCACTGAGTCCCACATCTACACGACCAATCACACATGGATGTGTCAATACTAACAATGTACACATATATAAATGTCTAATCCTAAATAAAAAAGTATCATATATGCACCTCTATCATCATAGTCTACTCCAAGAGACAGACACATGCCTGGATGGCACCGAAAAATTCATCCCATGATATGGGAACTCATAAAATACTTTAGGGGTATCCCACCGAGCCCCCTCTAACATAGGGGTAAAGTAGTGCCCCACGACCTCTCCCCCCTATTGGGGTAATATCTCTACCAACCACATTATTCTCGGATTCTGCATCATCATTGGATCCAAATTAGCCTGAGGGCATAGCAATATGAACCATTCAAACATGAAGGCACGGAAAAATAATCCAAAGGAAAACTCACCACCTCTAGTCTCTACACACCAGTCTAGTTATGCCACCATATAAACGCACATCAACTGCTCCCAAGGAAACATCTGGCCATTCATGACCTACTCTACAATCACCATATGCACACCAAAAATACACTCTCTCCCTAGTGACCTGTAGATCCGAACCACCATCACACAAAACACCTATACCTTCAGCTATTCAATTAAGCTGATGCAAATAGATCCAACACTCATAACTACTCCCCCCAAGTAGTACCATCCAGCAAATCCCCCCACCATTACCCCAGTCAACAGTCATGGCTACTTTGCCAAAGCCACCCCTCAGAATGGGTGCCCCATAATGAAATATATGTCAATATTTGTAGTAATATGAAAGTCTCTCCCACACACCAAAAAGCACTTTCGATCTTCCTGCCACATCCGCAGTATGAATTCTAGCAGTGGCTCCTAGGTATTGATGAGTGCACAGTAAAAAAATCATAGTACAATGGCCTAGGCCAAATGTCATCAGATATACACATCAAATCCCACATCTCTCCTAAGACACTCCCAATATCTCTCCCTCCACTACACCAACATCCTCCCTCTCTGAATGGTCACTTGAATCCATGAAAATGTAATGTATTGTATCTCATCATCATGAAAAAACTCCAATCAAATCCATATAAATACATTGGTTCCCCTGTGCGACTATTCCCTTAACAGTTTCACACATATGTGTCGTTGTTTCTCTTATATTCATGTACTCATGCATGACTGTTCCACTTACAGTCACGCACTCCCATGCTAATGCTTACTAAACAGACACACATTTCCTGTATGATTATGGGCACATCTATCTATTTGAAATTATCACATGTGTGCAGTTGTTATTTTTACAATCGCGCATATTTTCATGTATTTTACTCGAACATGAGCGCACACTCCCAACCCTCCTCTGCACAGCTGAAAATACAAGCACTACACACATATGTGTGGGTATCATTGATACAGTCGCACACAATGCGTGGGTCTATCAATTAAACCCATGCAGATGTGCACATGGATCACAGGATCTCCCACACAGACCCACCACCATACCCAAATAAATGGTCATACGACCCTCTGTATGACTCTCGTCCCTCCCAAAACCATGCCTACACTATGCAGGAGGTTTTGACGTCTTACCTGGTTATCTTTCCACTCAAATCCAATCCCACGTACTCTCCCACAACTCAAAAACCTCCATGTAGATATCTCTTATACCTCCACAACCACAGGTAAAAATGAGGTGGTTATGTGGGCCCCATGCCCTTATATACGCCCTTTTCCCCAACTTCCTTATGTTCGTTCGAGAGAATTCAAGCTTTGTTTCTCACACTGTTCGCACCTATGAGATCTAGATTCCCTCAGCTTCAAAATGCTGCTCTCATATTCTCATTTTAGTGAGGAGCCTGAGGGGCCCATTTTTGGAACCCTAGGAACAGGTATGCATCCCCTGTCCACATTTCATTATCACACAACTGTTATATATATTTTTATTTTCAATATATGTTTCATGTCATGTATTTGGTTTGAATGTGCATTTCCTTAGCCATGGCCCCCTTGAGGCCATCAGTCATGGGATCTCTTGGCTCCTCCAAGTATATATTCCAAACTAGCTTACAATTCAACCCTCTACTCGCCATTCTATTTCCCAATCGTACCCCATGACAATTATCCTTAGGTTCCCCACACCCGTCTCTACGAAACCATCATCTCCATTCCATTCAGGTACCTTCATCTGATAGCTCCCTCACGTCCATGATTTGTCCCACATATATTCACCCTTATCATATTGACGCTCATGTTGTTATACACATTAGGCTTGGGAGTCCCGGTAGTGTTACACCCTAGTGCAGGAACCTCATACTTCCTCCTCATCATCGCTAAACACCCCATTATGGACTCCCACTTTATGCTTTTTGGTTACATTAAATGCACCCCACATTATCATTAACCCTCCATGTTATAGGACTAATCGGTAGGTGTGGACACTAACAGATCTCCCTGGATCCACCTGGATCTAGAACAAAACAGGAAAGGACATGAGTCTTTCCCTAAGTTGTAATCATTGAATCTACCAATAGGAAGGAATAAGTGACATACCTTTATATCACTGCCTTAGGTCTCTGTTGTTCCTGCTTCGCTCCGATGCTCTTGTGAAGTCAAATCCAAGACAACACAAACCAACCAAAGTGAAGATAGAAAAATATATTCAACGTCAACTTATGCATATGATCAAGGAATTACACAATAAAGTAAGAGTGACTTTATGGGAAAGGGACATGCCACTGTATCATATTAATTGAAAGTAGAAGATACAACCTGATCACCTTGATGTTGCAAGCTTCCTTTCAGTGACCCTTGGTTCCAACATGCACAATTGCTATGTACTTGCATGAAGAATATCCAATTCCTCTTGATAGACCAAATAGAGTCTTCAAGCTTCTATCCAAGCAGGGTTCTTCACACAATTCTTTCACCAATTCTCCATTCAATCTTGCTTAACCTTTTCCATGAGAAACCTTTTCCATGATCCCATCAAATCTGATAAGTCAATAAAATGACAACCATGCGAATGCCAACTCATTTTCTAGAAGATTCCCTTCTAGAACCCTCGAGACCTCTTCTCCTTTCCAAGCTTAAAAACAAGTTCAGACCCTATGTATAGAGTAGACTGCGAGAAGTTCACACCCTAAGTGTGGGTGGACTACAAGAATGAGGGATTCTCGCACCCTAGTCCATAGGCAGCCTGCAATCTCATCTTAAAAATATGTTTTTGGAAGGAGACAAGAGCCACTTTTCTTAGGAAAAAATTCCTTGTTGGGAGCCTAAATACATCACTGTTGAGACATCACCAAAGTGACCAAAATCATGTGTAACAGAATGCCCCCCAAAGTATGAGGCTGGAACTTGTGACAGCCGAAATACTTTGTAATTGCGTGTGTGTGTCAAAAACCAGGAGTGCACCTAATCGGAAACCTGCAAACAACCAAGCATCTACAGAATATAATACCAGTTCCGAGGTAGGCATTCCCATACTCAGATAACAGACGGATGACATCATGAATGTAGGTCATGGCCACCAATCATACACCATGGATCCATGCCATCAAAATACTGCATAGCCACTAGGAATACACTGTGGATGTATGCGATAAGACTCAAATTAAGATGACATAGACACATGACATACAAAGTGGATCTGTGTGTCTGCAAATCATACATACTCCATCGCAGCCTAGACCAAAAATATGAGACCCAAGGTCTTTAATCTCGTCACCTTAAAGTATGAATCTATCCATATGATTACATGTGTTGAAGTCGAACATGGTAGAAACCACTTGATTACCGATCATTGATGCAACTGTTAACAAGTGTGAGGGAAATCACCATTTATGTCAATGACTCCCAAGGTACACTAGCACAATCCACAAAATGTGAATAAATGAGTTGAGGTCAAACATTTGACGGAATCTCCCGACCAGGGGTCAATAATCAAAACCCACTGTCGAAAAAGAGGAAACCTGCCATTGAGGCATGCAAGTTCCAAGGTACCAAATAATTTCTAAGTCTTGTTTCCAGATAATGAGTTGGAGTCGACAAAACAAGACTCGTCACAGGAGGGCCTTGATGTATCCCCCATCAATGACATGAAATAAGTAATAGATTTTTAAGGTGAAACAGAGTATGAGTATAGGTTGAAATGGACACAGGGAAGGCTGACATGGAAAGAATGGACAATTGCAAATGGTCGACTCAATAGAGGGTTTGAATGAACTTCTTTTGAACATATGAATGACACGACCAAGGACTTGGTAGCATTGACTCAAAGACAACCCAAGATATTACCTTGTAGCAAGTCGAACAAGAGACAAATGGATTTCCCAAACTAGCTTCAAATAATGAATAGGGGGTGTCATGTTCAAGAGAGACACTTACTGCCATTAATATGAATATGAAAACACATCCCTTTCCCAAAATTTCCCCCACCATTTTTGGCAAGTACCTCTTTATTTTTGCGCAAGATTGAGGAGGATAACATATGCTTGTTGATGTAAGCTCATCCTTCAGACGAGTCCCTCGGAGTATATTTAATGAACCCTAGGAAAGACTGGCTCGGTCCCATTACAGGTCTTTCAATGTTTGTTTAACGAGTCCAAAGATAGAAAACTCAGGGGTTTTTCATGTTTTGAGATTCTAAAAAACACTTAAAGAGAACTCTCTCAGTTCATTTTTCGTAAAATAGTTCGACAGGACCGAAAAAGTGACAAACTATCGCCCATCGAATGTTTTGTTCAGATACTTTTATGAGCGTGAATAAAACAAGGTCGCTCAGTGATCTTTTCGTTTTTATGGAGCATGAAAAGAGCTTAAAGGATACTCCTTTGCATTCATCATTTTTGTGTTACCATGACGAGTACGAAAAGACGAGAAAAGTATACTCGATTACGTTCTCATGTATTTTCGAGCGCGAGAACAAACAAATATTGAGCTCGAGTTTTTTCTAAAAACCATAAAAAGTAGTCGTACATGCGACACAAAAGAAAAAACATCCATACTCCTTCGTGTCGACTTAAAAGTTGCTATATCTGCAAAAATTCACACTCTTAGGACTATTAGGCATCAGGTTTTATGGACAAAACAATATAAAAATAAAAAAAAATGGTAAAAAGTAGATAAATATGGGTAAAAAGGGATTTTACCATATTCATTGTGATTTTGCACACAACTTTGCCCAAAACACCTTGTTTTCCCCCGAATTTCGTTGTTGATTGTGGGAGGCACAAGCGACCATTTGGTGAACCATCTCCATCAACAAAGTAAGCTCTTGATCTTCTACCTTTTCCATGGTTTAGTTTTTGTTTTCATTGGCAATTTTCAAGGTTTTGGGTTCGTTTTAGGGCCAAAACTTGCGCCCGAGCATTCTCGTAGGCTGGCCATATGAGACTTGTGAAAATCCAGAGTTCTTGCAGGCATCCTTAAGGCCACCTGCGAGAATCTCCCACTGTGCTAAAGGGGCACCTGCGGGGGCTAAAAAATGAAAATTTGATTTGATTTTTTCTCAATACAAATTATGCCAAGGTTTGAAACAAGTTGTTGACCCTCCTCTTATGGTTCTTGTGTAGGCATTTGACCATCACGATGTTGGAGTGGTGAGAAAGAGAACATGAGGAGGAGGATGTTATTTTTGGGAATGACCTGGGTACCATTGCTACTCTCCTAGACTGTGGACTCTTGAAATTCTTCTGGATTCTCGGCATGAGGGCCCAAATCAGGTTGTTGGAGTACCTGGTTCATATGTGGGACGTTGACCAACAGTTGCTTGACGTGGGAGTCCACACATTGACTCTAGATATTGAGGATATCTAATTTCTAATAGGGTTAACATAGTATGGGTACCACACTATCTTGACCGGTAGTCGAGGTGGGGGACTCCCTATGAGTGAGTATTGTTGCCAGTGCTATGTCCCATAGGCAGAAAGAATCAAGGGCAAGGTGGCTATTTGGGGGGTCCAAAATTTGACCTTGCGAACCATCTTGTTCACTATAGCATGCATGGCCAAGAGTTCAGCTCCACACATGGCTCTCCAGAGCTACTTCCAATACGCCATAGAGTGCACAAAGCCATGAGTCTTCAACTGGTCGGATGCAGTTCTCTGCAGTATGAAGAGGCAATTGACGAAATGTAGGAGGGGTGACTTGAAGAAGTTTGGGAACGGATCACTTTTGGTGTCCTTCTTTCTCGAGAGGGTCCCATTGCTGAGATTACATCTTGAGTGGGTTTTACTAGCCCCACACGATCCGAGTATGCTGAGGTGGTGCAACCTCATGGCTCGACACATAGCTGGGCCCATTATCAAATACAATGACTCATTCTTTGACTGGTTGTAGCCACAGATGTTGATGGTTGATGACTACGCATACGTCAATTTGGACTTCTGAGGGATCTAGATTTAGCCCTACTTGAGGATGCTTAGTGGGGTGACCTAGGTAATAAGTACACATTTTGTTCTTTTAAATTCTTTTGTAATTTTTATCATAAAAAATGTTTTTATGTTTGTCCAAGAACTGATAAAAAAATCTCTTTTTGATGACACAGATGTGGGGCTATATCAACCTCCAGGAACGTCTCCTATTTAGCGGTGAGGAGAGGCGGCTCCAGTGGTGCGATGGGATGCCAAAGACTATGACGCAGTGGAGCAAAACTTGGAGGGGTTGACTGCTAACATTCTAGACATGGCTATCGGGGAGATCCCTCGACGTTATGAGCGACACACTATGGCCGTGTCAGAGTCTATTAGTCGACTGCTTCATAGGGTGGCCCAGGAAGTTGTGTGTTATCGTGAGCATCACCCATGACGCTATTTTGTAGAATTTATGAGCTTCACATTTTGAGATTTTGGTCTTTGGACAGAAACGTTTTGTAAAAAACTTTTGATCGTTATATACATATATACGGATTCTACTGTCTTATTTTGTGTTGTGTGATACATGTGATGTGACTGGTTTATAAATGGCCCAAATGTCTGTTGAATACATAATTAGCTAATGCATCAGTCAATTTATTTAGACATTTAGGAATGTGTTGGTACTCAATATAATCAAAATAACGTTCCAAGAGGCGAATTCATAAATATACCCATAAAAAAGTAGGACTTCGAATAGCATAGACATTACTTAGTTGTAGTACTACTAGCTGTGAATCGAGTCGTACAACCAAGTGGCAGATACCGAGTGAAATAACATCAATCAACAATTTGATAACGACGCTATACTCTACAATATTGTTGGTCGCACAGCCAAGACACACACCTCGTAGAGTGATAAGTTTGTTTGTAGGGGCGTAAATTGCTCAAGCAGCAGAAGCAAGGTTCTGAGTACTATGGCTAGCGCCATCAGCGAAGCCAATGTGGGGTAGTGAAGACTCTGACATATGGAAACCAAACACAACGTAACATAAGCAGTCGAGGCTAGAGACCAAATAACGAAAAAGCATAATACAATAACACACAAGAAGTATGATACAATAAAATACAAGTACTCATGCACAGGTGATCTTAGGCATGGTAATTCTTTAAGTAGA
This sequence comes from Picea mariana, assembly GCA_032191745.1. Taxonomy (NCBI): domain Eukaryota; kingdom Viridiplantae; phylum Streptophyta; class Pinopsida; order Pinales; family Pinaceae; genus Picea; species Picea mariana. The sequence continues at coordinate 48,744 of JASDQU010507651.1, read as the reverse complement.
ACCCATTTATGGGTTTACTCAAAGGGATACCATCGTAGTCTACTAACTCGTAAGCTCCTTTCTCCAAAACTTGTCTAACGATATAAGGACCTCGCCACATAGCTTCAAATTTTCCATCTCCTAGCATATCCTGATCTTGTTCATAAAGGAGAACCAGATCACCTTCAGAGAAAATGTGAGGCTTGACATGTTTGTCATATTGGGATTTGACGCATTTCTTCTGGGCTTCTATGACTAGGGCGGCGTCGCGACGAGTTTCATCTAATCGCATGAGATACAACAGACATTGTTCTTCGGCAGAAGTGTTTGGGAGGAGTTTGAAGGCTAGTTTTAGAGAGGGTATCTCACATTCAATCGACAGGATGTCTTCTAGACCATAGACTAACTAGAATGGTGTAAACTTGGTATCAGACTTATTGGATGTCTGGTAATCCCACAATGATAAAAACAACATCATGTGCCGACTCATTTTGTGAATCCCTATCATTCATCAAAGCATGGTAATGAGGACTTTGTTAATTTCTTCGACTTGGCCGTTGGCTTGTGGGTAATAGGGTGTTGAGTTTTCATGGAAAAGACCCAACTTTTCATTGAGTTCGGACATCATGAATTTTCTAAAGTGGCTACCGTGATCGAGGATGATAGCCTGAGGAACACCAAAATGAGCTATGATGTGAATGAATATGAATAATGTTGTGGTCTTTCTGGTGTTGTCAAATGTCGGCATCGCCTCGGCCCATTTCGTGAAATAATATACGGATACAATAATGTATCCATGCCCCCCAGACAGTGAGGGTGACATGTCATGAAATAAATACCCCATTTCACAAAAGGACCAACGGAGACCACAGGGTGAAGAGGAGCAGGATGTGACCGTATTTTATGGTTGTAGGTCTGGCAAGTGTGCCATTTTTGGACAACAATTATACAATCATTAAATAAAGAAGGCCAAAAATACCCTGCTCACAAGATTTTCTAGGCAGTAGCATACCCAGACATATGAGCACCACAGGCTCCAAAATGGCAGTCATTTAGGGCTTTCTCGGCTTCATCAAATGCAAGGCAGTGTCGAAAAACTGAGTCAACCCCACGACGATAAAGAGTATCACTGAGGATAATATACTGATGGGCTTGGCAGCGTATTCGACGACGGTCAGTACTGGACAAATTGGGCCGAAAATTATGGGTTTGGATATATATGATGATATTGCCGTACCAAAGATCATCGAAACTAATCAGGAAAAGGGATTCATTAGGTAATGAATCCGTTGCTACATTTTCCATCTCAGAGGAGGGAAAGTCGCATATCAACTTGGAAAACACTAAGGATTTTTTAGACTTAGCGTGTTTGAATTCTAATTCAAACTCCTGGAGCATCATGATCCATTTGGAGTATTTTCCCCCTAGTAGTTGATGTGTGAGAATGTGCTGCATAGGGTTGCAGTTAGAAATTACCGTAGTCTTGCGAGAGAGGATATAGTGCCGGAAACGTTGAACTGCTTGGACGGCTGCCAAGGCCAATTTTTCGACATGCAAATATTTGCTTTTAGTAGGTGTAAGACTTCGACTCGAGTAATAGATGACATGTTTTTCATGAGAATAATCCTCCTGGATGAGAACCATAGAAATGGTGTAGTCTAAAGCTACGAGGTAGAGGAAATAATCATGACTGTAATCAGGTGGGAAGAGAAGTGGGGTACATGTCAGAGACATTTTCAAAAATTCGAAAGCATTGTTGGCAATGGTATCCCATACAAACTCATCCCCTTTCTTGAGTAGTTGCATAAATCCAAGAGTTAGCTCGGCATAGTTCAGGATGAAACGAGGAAGAAAGTTTGATTTCCCTTGCAAACTTCATAACTAGAAAAGTGAAGAAGGAGGAGGGAGATTGAGAATTGCCTCGACCTTCAAAGGATCTACCGTTATCCCTTGTCATGAAACAATAAATCCTAAAAGTCGACTGGATTCTACGCAGAAAACGCATTTGTGAGGATTCAAACGAATATGGTAAAACTGACATCAGAGGAAAATGTCTCGGAGGTGTATTGGTTGATCTACATGGAGCATGGAATGAGCCGGTAAGTCGTTGAGATATGACTGCACGATGTGCTTGATATCATGGAAGGCGTAAGACATAGCATGCTAAAAAGTTGCGCCAATGACTTTTAGACCGAAAGGAAGTTTACGATAGGCAAAAGTGCCCCAAGGACAAATAAAAGCATTTTTTTGTTGGTCCGCAGGAACGATATTGATTTGATTATATCCAGATAAACCATCCATCAGAGAGAATATTTCACTTCTGGCACAATCATTGACGATCTGGTCGACGAAGGGGGTAGGAAAGTTGTTTTTAGGCAATGCTTTGTTAATATCCCTATAATCAACGCACACGTGGATTGTGCCTTGTTTCTTATTGATCGAGACAAGATTGGAAACCCAGTCAGTGAGAGACACTAGGTAAATAAAGCTGGCTTTGAGAAGTTTCTTGACTTCAAGCTTGATAGCGGTCGCTTTACATGGGTGGACCGGATGAAGGCATTACCAGAAAGGTTTAGCATCTGGGTATATCTTGATCTCATGTATCACAATGTCAAGGTCAATACCCGACATTTCATCATAGCTCCAAGCGAAGATGTCATGAAATTCTTTGAAAAGGGACTTGTAGGTCACAATTTCGTCGGGGGAACATGAAGCTCGGATATGCACATTTTTGACAGTTCAAGGTTTTATGGATATGTCGAGGGGGATGGTGGGTGAGATATAACTTAATTTCCCATCAAAAAACACATTGTGTGTAGGCTTGGGAATGGTAGAAATGATGACAACAGTCGACGGGGTCACGATCCATTGGTAGCTCTCGATGGTGTGTTGTTCCAGGAAGAGGATGGAACGATGATGCCCATCGTCCCAGGGGGTGTCTTCCATAACAAACATCATCATCTCGTCCATGGGAAAACTGAGGTGGAAAGGATCTGGAGATAAATCACCAAGAGAGGGGGTAGAAGGGGTTGTCAATTGAATGTCCTGATAGGCAGATTCGACCGGACTCAAAGGCATTGCGTCGTCGTAAAGAAGATGATCATCGGGGTTGGGTACCATCCATGGGTTGTGAGACACAGGGGTTCCATGAACATAGGTGGAGATCATGTTGATCAAGGCGACAGATGGATGTGGAACATTGGGTGGTGGGATGGGGAAGGTACCCATTAACAAGGAGTCTTTAAGAATACCCACACTGATGTTCTCGTATCCGAGGGGGGTTTTGGCAATGAATGATATGTTGTTGGTATGCACATCTGAGTTAAAGAAGGATATTTGGTCGACGGTAATTACCTTTCCTTGATGAGGGAAATGCACGACATGGAAAAGAGTTGACACAACTGTGTGCATGGAATCAATCCAGCTACGGCCAAGTAGAAGATTGTAATCGAGAGGAGTGCCAAAGACTTCCACTTCAACTTGGACCCTTTTTCCTTCTAACATAATCAAAAATAAAGGGAGGACAGTGTAAGGCTTAAAATCGGAGCCATTAAAGGCTTTGAGTGTGTTGTGGGATTCAATCAAAGGAGGAGAGTCGATGGCTTTCCAGCAGGTAATAGACATGACACACATCGAGGCACCCTCGTCGATAATTGTTCTACAAATGTTTTTGTCGGAGACAATAACTTGTATTTGGAATGTGAGTTGAGGGGGCAACCTTGGAATGTGAACTTCCAAGTCAAAAATTATTAAATTCGTATCCGTAGGGTCGATTCCACCGATAGCTTTCAACAATGCCTTCTTTTGTATAAGACAACTTTGAAGGACTTCGAGGGCTGACATGGCAGATGGTGCTTGGGCCAGATATTCAACAATACTATAGTTTTGGGTAGCACGAGCATGAGAATTGAAAGCCAATTTCCAAAAGACGCCCTTTGGAGGAGGTCAAAGAACTGTGTTGAGGCTCGGTCGTTTGAGATGAAGAGGACTGTTGGTAGGCAGATTCGTGGGAGATGGTTGGACCAATGAAGGAGGTATCACATCAACCATCTCTTTGGAGGAAGGATAATCTTTGGCTTGAGTGGTAAGTGTGATGTTTTTTTTCTTTGAATCTCCTGTACACATTAAGAAATAGGATGTATTGGGGGGTGAAGGTTGGTCATGAATGACCAATTGGGCCTATTGTTGAGAGGGGAAGGGTTGTGACAATACGGCCGGAGTGGGTGGTTTCGTGATCCCTTGAAGGAACTTAGTAACCTCAGCCTGTCATGGACAATCCTTAGTGTAGTGATCATCACCATAGATATGTTAATGTTTATGCCATTATTATAGTTCTTTGCATTTCAATAGATAAGATCATCATAAGAACAAGATCACTGAGAAATACACATTCACAAGAGACACAACATTTATCCTAGGAAACCCTCTAGGGGAAGAAAACCCGGAAAAAACTTCCTTATCATAAATAGCTTATACAATGTTCAAGAGATGTGCCACTCTTCCTCTCCAAATACAAATAGTCCTCCCCAAGAGATGTGCCACTCTTCTTCTCCTCTCTCTAACTGGTAATTGCGGCTTGCCTCATAATATAATGAGTAGGTGAGTTGTGTGATTAAAGTGAGGCGCTAGCCTCCAATATATACAAGACTGGCACGTGTGAAAGGGTTTCACTGGTGGGGCCGACCTCTGACTCTGGGTGGGTAAATCCACCTTTAATTAATTTTGGGTCTTCAATAATAACTGATGGGGCTGACTTCTTATTCTGCCTATTACAATTGTCCGATGACCAATCCGCAAAAGGGGATTTGGTCCTAATACAATTACCAACATGATTAATCCACAATGGGGATTAATCCTAATAAT
>JASDQU010507651.1:14893-38551 GCA_032191745.1 Picea mariana | reverse complement strand
TCACTGAGAAATACACATTCACAAGAGACACAACATTTATCCTGGGAAACCCTCTATGGGAAGAAAACCCGACAAAAACTTCCTTATCATAAATAGCTTATACAATGTTCAAGAGATAACTCAAACCAATACAGATAGTCCTCCCCAAGAGATGTGCCACTCTTCTTCTCCTCTCTCTAACTGGTAATTGCAGCTTGGCTCATAAGATAATGAGCAAGTGAGCTGTGTGATTAAAGTGAGGCACTAGCCTCCTATATATACAATACTGGCACATGTGAAAGGGTTTTACTAGCGGGGCTGACCTCTCACTCTGGGTGGGTAAACCCACCTTTAATTAATTATGGGTCTTCAATAATAACTATTGGGGCCAACTTCTTATTATGCCTATTACAATTGTCTAATAACCAATCCGCAAAAGGGGATTTGGTCCTAATACAATTACCAACATGATTAATCCACAATGGGGATTAATCCTAATAATAAAATAACAATAATAATAAGAATGCTCTTCATAGTTACATTATTTCAACAAGATAAGACAAGGGTATCGGGGTTTGTGCTTATCCCTATTGTCAACAGGCGATGTTTTGGTTCTTTCTGCTTGCGAATTATTTTTGTCCTCCTTATTCTTACCCTTTCCCTTTCTAGATTTGTTTTTACCGGCGAGGGTAGATTGAACAACATTTACCTCAGAAGTTTTGTCGGTGGGAGGGGTAGGAGATGAAGCATTTTGAACATTAGAAGAAATGGGTTTTTGATTGTTGCTACAGGTTTGGACGGAATCCAGTTGGGCCTGGAAAGTGCCAATCACACCGTCGACTGCATAAGAAGCAGTAGGGGTAGTCGAAGTTGTGGAAGTAGAAGGACGAGGCGCATGAGGGAATAATTCATAAAGAGTACCCATTTGTGACTAAACGAGGTCAAGGTATTCATCCCGACTAATGGCCTGTTCTTATGTGACAACTCCACCCATGGCGATGTCACAACCGATGTCATTCACAAATGATTTCGTGAACCACTCTGCCAACAACTAATCGAGAAGTTCAAATTTGATGAGACATCATCTCCATCGCCACTCATGAATGTGATCAAAGATATGAGTGGCTTTGGTTTGTTTGAAAGAACTCAAAATCTCAGTCCCCGTTTCATAGCAGATCGGTAACTGGTAGTGGGTGAGGAAATCCATAGCAAGGGTGTTGAAGTCGACAAAGAAACCTCGTGGTAATTCTATATACCACTTCGCAGCGGAACCCGTAAGGGTTTGATGAAAAAGGCATAAACAAATAGAGTCATCCATCAAGGATTTGGATGAGTACCAAAGGTGAAAAGTCATTACAAGATTGTTCGGGTCCTCTCCCAGTTTGCCATCGAATTTAGGGATGTCGGATGGTAGTTTGGTCGGTATGGCGGGCCATTGGGGAGAGTAACGGATTAGATCATTTAAAATCCTTGACAGATCCAGAAGGTCCAGGGTGGCTAAGAAAGGTAATTGTCTATTCGCATGCGGGTACTAGTGACTTTGGGGAGGGAGTCCCATCAGCAAACCAGTGGGACCATAAGCAGTCTGCATATAATGTGAGGATCCGGGAAGATTCGGTTGTTGGTGTGGAGGAAAGTAACTCATAGGGTTGTCCCCTTGAATGGGGGAGTGGGGTTGAGCAATCGAGCCCTAAATAGGGTTAGACATACCTGTATAGGGTTGGCATGTACTAGGGGGTATGACAGAGCTAGCCGAAGGTTGTTGCCCCCCAGTCGAGCGAGGATCATGTTGTATAAGATGATTCCAATACTGGGCCAAGGATGGAGGTATGTTTTTTTGATAGGGTGGGGTCAGTGGGGGTTGCCTTCCAATTGGGGGTTGTGTCCCAATTGGGATTTGTCCATAGGGTGGGGTCAGTGGGGGTTGCCTTCCAATCGAGGGTTGAGTTGGGCCTCCTTGGTGAAATTGTCCACCAACAAGAATCTGGTAATTTGGTGTGAATGACGGAATCGTTCCACTAGGATCAGTGTCTTCAATAGAGGAAGGAAGAGGTCCTCTGAAAGGGAGCAGAGGAAGTGTCAGAATGAAACCGGGAGGATGGTGCCTAGAAGGATTAGAACTGCCAGGAGTTTCAAATGAGATTTGCGCAGGAGCGGGAATAGAGGCATTCAACGCATGGTATCCGGGTGGAAGTGTTGGGGTGACTTTGGGCGAAAGCGGTGTGCCAATAGGGTCTTGGTTAGCTGCAGTAATCCCGGTGTGAAGACTCATAATATCTGTATAATGGACCATTTGTAAAGGTAGAGTCAAGATGTGGTCAGCTCACGGAGCTTCTGTACCAGGAAAATAATAAGCAATAGTAAAAGGTACTGGGTCTGGATCAGATGTTTCAGGTAGCTCAGGTGAGACAGTGATATTAACGCCTACTCCTGAGCAAAACATCCCGTCTAAAAATGCCAGTAGTCCAAAAAGGATCTTGAACCTTAGGTCCTAGGAAAGGTCTAGCTGGTGATCCAGAAGACTGAACAACCAAGTCTCTAGAAGAATTCACTCGCATAATGTGTCTCTCAGAGTCAAGATGAAGTCAAAAGTCCTTTCGAGAATTACTAATTTGGAGCCATTCTAGAGAGTCATTTCTTTCCACTTGTGGAGTGGCAACATCTTGGACTTCACTTTGTTGAGAAGAGATCTTTGGTGAGTTGGTAGGAAAGGGTTGAGAACCTTTCAGATTTTCTGCGGGTAAGCCTTGCATTCTACATGAAGGACGTGGAGGGTCAATTGTGATCGAGTTAAAAACTTACAAAGGGAATTCTATGGTCAACTCAGGTAAACAAACAACATGCGCTAGAAAAAAACTTAGGAAGCAAGACCAAGAAAACAAGCCCTTCTAATTCCGAAGTCACTAGTTGGTGATGAAATCCAACGTCGCAATGATGAGACAAGAAGGGGTTAGGCTACGGTGGAAAAGTTACGTTGATGACCTGCTTAACGGACTTACACCCTGGTGCAAGCTCCCACACATAATCGTGGGTATACCCTCCAAGGAGCGTGAGTGAGTTTGGACAACATCGATTCCAGGTACCCATGAAGACTTGCCCCTTCATAGTCACTTTGTGTAGTACCCTAAGAAGATATGCCACTAAGGTTACCACCAACAACAACAAATCCTGGGGGAACAATCGACAGTCCAATCCACATGCAAGGGCAGGGTATCTAGCCCAAAATCAGCTTGAGAGGCTTCCACTCATCATTGTGGGTATACCTTCAAGTGACCCCCAGAATACGTGCAATCTCTACACCGATATCAACAAAGCAAGGTGAGTAACTCTGTAAATCTCAATGTGACCTCGGGTTTGACCCTTGTGTGAGAAGGGCTTCCTAGGACAAAATGCTACAAATGGAATTTGACACTCCTTACCACAAGATGTTATTGTGTGTTTTGTGCTTTGGAGAGTGTATCTCACTGCCTAATCCAAAAATCTAGCCTGGCTAATGTTGGTGTAATAGAGTCCTAGAAAAGAGTTACTAGTTAGATTTTAAAAATTTCACAATATTATTAAAGGTTGTTGTTACTCAAAGGAGACGGAAATGAAACCGATGTTGTGTGAGACTCTGACCCAACAATGCATAGATAGGAATGAATGATACAAATTTCTTATTCGATGAATCCTTTTTACAGGAGGGAAAGAGGATTTTTCTGGAACAACTTGAACCACGATATATGATCTTCTTTGAAATGCAACATCAACGAATCATGAATAATGCAAATTCTCTATTAGTTCTATTTCAACAATTGAATGGCAATGTTTTCGAAATAAAAAATTGCTTAAAAAGTTTTTTTTTTTAAATTTTCAGTAGAAACCACACAACAATGGTGGAACTAAGAAAAACTAGCAACTGATGAAAATAAATATACAACAAAAAACCCAAACCAATCTTTCAATGAAGACAAAAATAACAAACAGACAAGACTAGTATTTTCAAAAGCATGTGGGCAACAATTTTCCAAGTAATGAGTAATTGAAAAAGACAACTAATCCCAACTTTTAAACCGATCACTGGCTCCCAACCAAACAAGCACTCAGATTTCCACAACCAGAGATTATATCCTTGTTAAGAAAAGGTCAAGAGGTAACAATTGAGAGAGAATGAACAAGAAGAGATTTTGATTTCCGAAGACTAATCATTCACAAAATTCGAAGTCAAGAAACAATCAATCACTTGCCAAAGAAGTTCTTTTCAGACACACATACAAATCTGGGCATCTGAGGATACAAAAACCTTAATCCAAAAATTTGCAAATGGGTTCGTAGGAAAGTAGTGGTGTACAGTGTGAGAATGAAGGATTCTCGTAGGATAGACACAAGAAGAATGCGAGAAGTTCGCATTGGACTGAACAGTAGGGTGCGAACTCCAGTGGTTCTCATGGGCTACAGAAGGGTGCAGTGTGAGAAGGCCTGAAACTAAGAAAAATTTGGAAAAAAGACAAAACTTTTTAAAGAACTTCTGGACCCAAAGAGTCTATTAGGGTCTCCTCAATACTCAAATATTGATGGAAATGAAAAATGGTAAGTTAAGAGCAAATGGACAAGGAAAAACCACCAAAAACCACAAAAAGTGGGTTGCATCCTTAGTGGAGTCTCCAATTTTGTTATAGGACTAATCAGTATGTTTAGACACTAACAGATCTCACTAGATCCACCTGGATCTAGAAAAAAATAGGACAGGACACGACTCTTTCCCTAAGTTGTAATCATTGAATCTACCAATAGGAAGGAATAAGTGACATACCTTTATATCGCTTCCTTAGGTCTCTATTGTTCCTGCTTCACTCCGACGCTCTCGTGAAGTCAAATCCAAGACAACACAAACCAACCAAAGTGAATATAGCAAAATATATTCAAAGTCAACTTATGCATATGATCAAGGAATTACACAATAAAGTAAGAGTGACTTTATGGGAAAGGGACATGCCGCAATATCATATTAATTGAAAGTAGAAGGTACAACCTAATCACCTTGATGTTGCAAGCTTCCTTTCAATGACCCTTGGTTCCAACACACACAATTTCTCTGTACTTGCATGAAGAAGATCCAATTCCTCTTGATAGACCAAATAGAGTCTTCAAGCTTCTGTCTAAGCAGGGTTCTTCACACAATTCTTTCACCAATTCTCCATTCAATCTTGATTAACCTTTTCCATGAGAAACCTTTCAATATATAGGAGAAGGAGAGATGGTTACATGGATGAGGATGATCCCATCAAATCTGAGAAGTCGATAAAATGACAACCATGTGAATGCCAACTCATTTTCTAGAAGATTCCCTTCTAGAACCCTCGATACCTCTTCTCCTTTCCAAGATTAAAAATAAGTTTGCACCCTGTGTATAGAGCAGACTGCGAGAAGTTCACACCCCAAGTGTGGGTGGCCTGCAAGAATGAGGGATTCTCACACCCTAGGCCATAGGCAGCCTGCGAACTCATCTTAAAAATATGTTTTTGGAAGGAGACAAGAGCCACTTTTCTCAGGCAAAAAGTCCTTATTGGGAGCCTGAATACATCACTGTTGAGACATCACCAAAGTGACCAAAATCATATGTAACACTCCATATCATCCATCTGCAATGTAATCCTCCATTCATCTACCTAGTAAAAAAACCAACCAATGGGGCCCCCACCCTACACCAGTCTCTACTTGCACCTTATATAGGACAATTGATACTTCATTGGGGAACCTGTTTCTATATATCTACTTGCAACCCCATTATTTATTCATTTGGTAATTGTAAGAATCACGTTTTACATTTTATCAGGTACAATAGATTTTGGCCATCGCACTCGATGTCGTTTTTCCCTTGGCACATCACAACCCCTATTACCCTTGGTTCGGGCATCGAAGTTCCCTCACACTATCTGCAAGCCATTTGTATCCAAGCCAAAATTTTGACCACTACTAGACCTTTGTGTCCCATATTTCTCTATATTTTGACCTACTTTACATCCCCTTGCAGTCTCAACCCTTCATCACAAGTTTCCCATATCTGGCCATCTCCATGACACCAGATAGTATATTATGGTTTCTTCCATCCATCAATACCCCCCAACCAAGGGAATTTATAGAATCTTGTATATTCCAGACATCGTTCATGATTATCACCCCATTTACTGGCACCAATAAATTTTATGACACCATGTTGATCAATCGGATATCCAGAAGCCCTTTTCTTCTTATCGTCACGTCACCTTTCGTGTCGACATCAACAAATTTGAAGAAAAGTGACAATATCTTGGTTTTCATTCCATTGAAAATGAGTATCCTTGTATGACACAAAGAGATTCCTAATTTATCTTTGATCTCATTGATCCCGATGACATTTGAATCAGTCACAATCTCATGTTACAGGGGATATTACTTTGCGACCATTGCAGTTTTCAGTGGTGATTGAAGACCTATGAATTTTACTAGGCCATCGATGCCTCTGAGTCCTTCACTACTTGATTCAGATCCAGTTCATTATGAAAATCATCACATGTTGTTTTTAACTCCCCCAAGGGCCTTGTAGATATCTACTTCATCAAAAATTTTAATTACTTCTATCTCTTTATGGTTTCATGATATGATCATAGGGCATGCCCTCCTCATTTGTACAAACACTTTTTGTTTTCTAGAACTAGTTAAGAAAAATATTTCCGTCCTCCTATAAATAAAGGGCCATTGTATATGAAAAAAACAACAATCATTTCAGTATTGTTATGTTGCTCATTTTTGTCTTTGGGAATCCATATTCCTCTTAGAAAACTTTGGGAATCCATAGCAAGTGTTAGGACTCTCTCCTCTTGAGTATTCCATCACTCTTTTCTTCACCATTTCCCTTTGTTATCCATTGATAGTAGAAAGAAGAATTTTCACTTGGGGAATCAAGAGACTTCCCAAGGAGGAAGAGGGGACTCATAAGTTCCCATATTTCTCCAAGGAGTATCAATTCAAAGATATATTTACTTGGTATACATCTCTTGTGTTTTCTTTGTGCATTCATTTGAAGTTATCGTTTTCTTAGTTTAGATTTATTTCATAGTTGATTATCTCTTGTTTCTTTATGGTAGTTAAGCCACTAATGAACTAACTCTTTGTTTTTCTTTCTGGATAGACTAACTATATAGTTAAGGGACCTCCTTTTTCTCACCCTTGTGACAAAATACACCCAACAATGGCCATGGGAATGAAAAGTGATTTTTTTTCTGCTAGTTCTATTTCTAATACTCATTCTTTAAAATATGAAACTATGCATGATGAAAGGAAATTAAGTGAGCTATTCCATATTAGAGTCATCTCAAAAAATACAAATATTTATACAATATTTGATAGTAGTTTGCAAGGTAATCTCATTTCTAAAGAAATTTTTAAGAAATTAGGAACAGAAACCAAGCATCATCTAAAAACATATCCTTTAATATGGGTATGTGAAGATGTTAAGTTGCAGGTATGTAAACAATGTAATATCATATTTGCAATCACCTCTAAGTTCATAGATGAGGTATAATTAGATGGCATACCACTTGATATTTGTGGAATTGTTTTGGGGATTCCTTATTTGCATGACATGAAACTTATCTTCTATAGGGAAGAGAACAAGTACCATCCTACAAAGCATGGGATTGAGTATATGATAAGATCCATTGTGAGAAGAATAAATTGTCTCTTGTTACTACAAGATAAATGAAAAGGATTGTAAATGCAAGAAACATTTTTGTACTCATTATTGTAAAATCTGAGGATGATGATAAATCTGAATATTTCAAAGGGTNAATTAGTTAATATTATTTATAACTATGATGAAGTGTTTCAGGAACCACAAGGATTACCTCCAATGAGAGAGATAAAAAATGAGATTTAGTTGCATCAAGATGTACCTCTTCCCAACATTTACATGCATATGTTATCTATCCTTGAGATTGAATAAAATTTAAAGAATCAAGGTCAGTAGTTTCTCAAGAAAGGAATCATTTGGCAAAGTACTTCTCCATGTGCATTTCCCATTGTGTTGGTACAAATGAAAGATGGTACATGGATAATGTATGTGGATTTTTGGGAATTGAACAAAATCATGATGAAGACTTACCCTCTTCCTCATATTGATGATTTATTGGATCAAATTAAAAATGTAACTTATTTCACTAACTTAGACTTGATAAGTGGTTATCGTCAAATAAGGATTTTTTAAGATGATATCTAGAAAACGACTTTCAAAACAAAACATGGTTTATTGAATGGTTGGTTATTCCCTTTGGGCATTGTAACTCTTCCTCTACTTTCATGTGGGTTATGAATGGTTTATTCAGTCCATTCATAGATGATTTTGTAATAGTTTACTTAGATTATATAATTATTTTCAATAAAAGTTGGGAAGATCATCTAAAGCATGTTAGGAAAGTGTTAGTTGTTTTGAGAGAGAAATTGTTCCAAAAGATGTCAAAATGTGAATTTGGGAAAATATATTTAGTTTATTTAGACTATATTGTATGGGGTGGTAAATTAAAAATTGATCCTTCTACATTTGAAGCCATTATGGAGTGGCCTAAGCTTAACAATGTAACAAAATTTAAGATCTTTCCAAATGCAGTTTAGTATTGAAGAAATTGCTAACTTTTCTTTTTTTGCATCTCCTTGATATATTTGATAAGTAGTAGGGAGGGATTCCATTGGGGAGGAAAAAATAGAAATCCTTGGATACCTTGAAAGAAAATATCAATGTATCCCTAGTTATAACATTCCTAGATTTAAATAAACCATTTGAGAAAGAAAATGATGCAAGTTATTACGCCATGGGAGAAATGTGAATACAAGGAGGAAACCATTTTCTTACCATTCTAAGACCTTCACTATTGTAGTAAGAAATTATCCTACTTATGAATAAGAATCTTATGCTTTGGTTCAGATTGTGAAGAAGTGGAACACTACTTTATAGGAAAAGAGACAATCATTCATATGTATCATTAACCATTGTAGTATCTCCAATCATAATGCAAACTACAACAATCGCATTTTTTTAGGTGGATGGGTTTCTTGCAACAATTCCATTTGGTCATCATGTATAATAAAGGTATACAAAACAAAGTTATTGATATGTTATCAATACCTTCTATTAGTCCATCCTTTGTTTTACATCATAGTTCATTCTCTCATGAATGTTATTGAACAATATGATAGAGATGAATATTTTAAGGATGTATATGAATCACTAATCCATGGTATTAAATTTGAAGAATTAGATTATCATATAGATGAGAAGTTGTTATATCATATTGGTAAATTGTGTATTCCACAAGATGAAAGAGTACATATAATTAAAGCACATACTTCTTTCATTTTTGGTCATTTTGGTGTAGGAAAAATAGTAACTTAGTTAAAACACTATTGTTATTGAGCTCAGATGTATGAAAATATGTCCAAATATGTAAAATCATGTTTCATGTGTGCCACTATAAAACATTTTAATAGAAATTTGGGTTTGTATATGCCACTTCATATACCTTCTCATCCACGAGAAAGTGTGTCTATGGATTTTGTAGGGGCTTTACCTATGTCCATAAAATATCATGATTATCTATATGTTGTTGTGGGAAAATTTAACAAAATGTGTGTTTTTGTGTCTTGTAAGAAAGAAGTGACAGAAGAAACAACTTCACATATGTTCTTCCAACATGTTTGGTTTCATTTTGGTTTTCCCACATCCATTTATATTATCGAGACTCCCTGTTTCTCAGGGAATTTTGGTCAGTTTTGTGGGAATTAATGGACACTAAGTTTCATAAGAGAACTACTTTCCATCCATAGACTGATGGAAAAACATAAGTGTTCAAATGACAATGATACACTTACTCTGATGATATTTTAAAAATCATCTTAATATTTGTTATGGACAATTGTATTAAGTACAACATGCCTATAATTGTTCCATACATTATTCTACATAGAGATCTCCTTTTGAGAAATGCTTTGGATATTTTCCTAAGTCTCCTATGGAATTCACTCTTGGGAAATATTCAATGGTAAATGGACATAATGATGAATAAAAATCCAAGAAGCTCATCCAAAAGATCTCATTGGTTCATCAATCCATACAAGAATAGTTAGAGAAGGTCCAAGAAATATATAAGGCTAGGAATTACAAGCATTGGTTTGATCATCACTTCCAAGTTGGTGATAAAGTTTGGTTATACATTAGCAAATAATTCCGTAAAGGTGAAGGTAAAAGTATCAATACAATTAGGCATGGTCTATTCAAAATATTGGAAAATATTGGTGATAATGATTTATTGTTAGAATTACCTCCTATGGTTAATATTGAAAACATTAAACCATATGAGACTCCTATGATCATAGATCAAGGTGATAATGTTCAAGCTCCTTATGTTGATGTTTTTTCTTTTGAATATTTCGATGAGTTGCAAGAATATTTTATTCGTGATATGAGGGAGATGAATTTGCATAAAGGTGATGTAGAGTACCTTTATGTGGGTCTAAAAGGAATGCATCCAAGTAAATCATGATGGATGGAAACCATAAAAGTAAAGGAGTTATACCCTCACTTATTTTCCGAATGAAACTAGACTTTTGGTGGTCCAAAAGCTTCTTAGTGGGGAGGAGTGATTTAGGAGGATCCCCTTCAATCCAACAAACCATAATATTTGGAAAACATATCTCCCATCTTACTTACAAAATGTATTGGAAAGCATCCAAAATTTTGTTGAATAAAGGGGGGGGGTGTGAATCAATATTCTTACTCATTATTCTTTTTAAACCTGTAATACCATTAATGAGTTTAAAAACATCATTCAAAAACACATTTGAACAAAGAACACTAACTATCTAACGTTGAAACCCATACGGGATAAAACCACAAAACAAATTCTTTTAATATAATATAGGCTCCAATATATGATTACAATATTTGCAAGTACCCACTTGTTGGAGACACCAATCCCCTTTTTTGTTGTTTTTGTAAGAACCCACTTTTAGGAGACACCAATCCCATTTTTCTATTTTTAAAGAACCCACTTGGAGGATACATGAATCCCCTTTTAAGGTTTTGAAATCACCCACTTGCAAGAGACTCCAATCCCCTTAAAATATTGATAATGTTATCTCTGATATTCAACACTCCAATTTCATGCAATATTGATCTAAAACAATTTGTTCTTGGAGTCTTGATCTACAACACTCTGATTTTATGCATAAAACTCTGATCTAAATATTGCACTATGTTCATGTAGTCTTGATCTACAACACTCTATTCCATTGTCTTTATCTACAACAATATATTCCTACACTCTTGATCTACAACACTCTATTCATGCAGTCTTGATTTTTAGAACTATGTACCTACATTCTTCATATAAATTACTATGTTCCTATAGATTGATCTTCAGTGCTCTTTAACAGTAGTAGTGATCTACATCACTCTATTCCTACAATATTCATCTACAACATTTTGTTCCAGTAGTCTTGATCTACAAAATTATGTTCCTACAGTCTTTATCTACAACATTTTGTTCCTGTAGTATTCATATCCAACACTCTCCTCCTACAACATTGATCTACAACACTCTATTCCTACAATATTGATCTACAACACTTTCTTCCTACTGTCTTGATATACAACATTTTGTCCTTACAGTATTGATATTAATCACTTTGTTCCTGCATTCATATCTTCATCATAGATGCACTCTTTCTTTTGAAAACTCCATCTCCTTTTATTTTATCCTTGGCCCTAACTCAAATTAACCAACTCTGTTTCATTCTTAACACACCCTCTTACTCTTCAATTTGATAAAATATTTATACTAGTCTTTACAATGGTTTTGTTTTGTGACGCAACCGCGCCCTTACTGGAACGCTCACTTCCTTAGGACCTTCTTCCCTTTACGGCCCGAAGAACTCAAAGGTTCTTCCGATCCCCTTTCGGGAATCTTCCTTACCCACTGATTCTTTTGCATGACCTCCCTCCTTCTTCTTATCGGGAAATTAGAACTCGTGGCTTTGCAAGTTCACTATCTACCCCTGGGTTCTCAAATCCCTGAGACCCGATGTGTCAGTCAATGCTGACTTTCCCTTTTCTGCTATCAGGACTTCACTTTATCGCGACTTCTCTACTCGCGACGCCAAACACTTGGGTTTCCAACCTCCGATACTCGATGCGCTGAAACGTCGATGTCGGGACTTCGGACTTTGCGGAATCGTGAATCCGGATATCCAATGCTTGGAACTTTCGCTGCGAAACCCCGATAACTCGCGTCACCTGCCATGTCACCAACTCCTGTGGCCCACACTATTTACGCAATCCGTCAGGACTTTGTGTATCACAATATCGCGATTCTCATGGCCAAATCTTCGACTCCTTTCTCGTGAAATCCCGATAGGTGATCTCGCGATTGATCCAACGGCCCTGATTGGCTTGGATCAACGAATCAGCCCCTCCTGAGATTTTAACCTCCTTCATGATTATACTGTAACCTCCCTGCACCTCCATGAGATCCAACACCTCCATGAGATCCAACGGCTTGTGGTGATTTGCGAAATCTCCTCAGTAAATTTTGTTCGTCTATTCTCCCTTTGATGATTCTGCGAAACTAAGAAGTGTCTCCCCATGAGACTTCGTTCGTCTGCTCGCCAACCTGTGACGCTTCCTTGCAAACCTTCCTGGCATGAATTTGTTTACACCGTCCTTCGACGAACTCGAAGGCCTATCCTTCTTGATCTTTTCTCACAACTTTTGAGTCTCTTTAGGAGAACTCTTACACGCACTCCTTGCGGAAAATCTCCAACAACGTATAAGTGTTAAAGCTTCGACTCTGTGCACTCCTGCAGCAGAAATCTTTCAGTCCCTTCACTCAGAATCGCAACTCTGAGTCTAAACTTAGCCTGTGCACGTCTTGCATGGCTCTGGTGCCAAATCTGCACTTCTGGGAACTTAGAACAAAATTTATATCTATCTGAAGCCTTCCGTCAGTGCACTCCTTGCAGACGATTCGACTACACTCCTTACAAGAATTCTCTGGCTCAATATAGAGAAACAATTGAAACTAATTCCTTGTCTCCTCTAGACTTCAATTAAACCATGAAATCACATTCACAGCATATAAAAGCAAATGTATGACAGGAAGCAAACATTCATGAGCATAACATCAATACACAGAGAAATAACACATAACCATGAATTTGAATCAAAGCTTTCTTCTATTAATTCAAATATCTGTACATGGGTGTTCTTCCTACAATTCTCTGCTTGCTCTCTTCAACAATGTTGCTTCATAATTCAGAATAATGTTACAATGTACAATGAGGGTGTCTATATCCGTTTTCCCTCTTGGACTCTAAAGCTATCAAATCCAGAATTAAATTCCTATCTAACTTTACATTAACTATCTTAAATTCTTCATCTACCTAAGGACGAGAGCTATCCACTCAAGGTCCATTACAATATACAAAGTGCGCTTCATTAAATCCACGCATTAATGTTTGCGCAACAATATCAAGGTGTTTTCAAAATTTTGTGTTGGCGTTGTCCAGTTGTCTTCTGCTTCCGCGCTGGCTCACTTGATGTGTTGTCGATGCTCCTGCATCATACTCCTCAGCTTGAAAACTTTCATGGGCTCCTGTCCATGAGCTCCTGCATGGTATTTCCATGCTTCAGTATGACTGCTTCGCTCTCCCAGCTAGCATATTCCACTGGGTGGCCCTTCCATTTGACCAAATATTCATAGTATTCTTTTCTTCTGGTCTTCTTACCCACTCTCTTGTCCAGTATGCACTCCATCTGCGACTTTTCAGCTACTGGTAATTGTTTCATCCACTGTATTACTGGCTCTTCTATTCCGGTCTCTTCTTCTCCAGCTCTGTATGGGTATAAATCTGCAACATTGAATATCGAAGATATCCCGACGCCATCCGGCAACTCGATTTCATAAGCATTTTCTCTGAATTTTCTTAAGAGCTTGCATGGTCCGATTTTATTCATCTTGAGTTTATTGTATGTTCCCCTTGGGAACCTTTCCTTCCTCAAGTGTGCCAGAACTAGATCACCAACTTCAAACTGAAGTTGTCTCCGATGCTGATCTGCTCTGCGCTTATACTCCTGATTGGATTTCAGCAGTCGCTGCTTCACCCGACTGTGAAGTTCTCTCATCACCTCAGCGAATTCTTCTGCACTAGCACTGCTAGTTGCAGTCTATTCTGAATCCTGTAGTTCAAAAACTCCTCTCGGCTGCATATCATATACAACCTAAAATGGACTCTTTCCTGTGCTCTGATTTACCGAATCATTGTATGCAAACTCTGCTTGTGGTAATATGTGGTCCCAACTGTTGTGGTGCTCCATCACCAAGCTTCTTAGCAAGTCTCCCAGACTTCTATTGACCACTTCCGTTTATCCATCCATATGAGGATGATAAGCAGAACTAAACACCAAATTAGTTCCTAGCTTCTTCCATAAGGTCCTCCAAAAATGCCCTATGAATTTAGTGTCCCTATCTGAAACTATGCTCTTCGACAATCCATGAAGTCGAATGACCTCTTTGAAAAACAGATTTGCGATGTGAGTCACATCGTTGGTCTTCTGGCATGGAATGAAATGTACCATCTTAGAAAACCTGTCCAAAACCACAAAGATTGAATCAACACCNTAAAAACCTACATTCTTCTTTCTCCCCTTCAAATGCTGGCAAATCCTGCACCTGTCAACGAACCTCTTGGCATTTTCTTGCATCCCTGTCCAAAAATATGATTCGATCAGCTTCGTAAATGTTTTGTCATGTCCAAAATGCCCTGCTAATCCACCACTGTGTTTCTCCTTTAACAGATTCTCTCTCATGGAGCATTTCGGAATACACAGTTGATTACCTATGAACAACAATCCCTCCTGGATCATATAATCTATCCAAGGACTCTGATCTCTAAGAACTGGATTCTCAACTGCTTCATATGCCTCTGCAAAATCTTGATCATCTGCATACATATTCCTGAGGTCCTCAAAGCCCAATGTTTTCACTCGGAACTCATGCAGCAACAAACATTTCCTACTCAAAGCATTAGCCACTTTGTTAGCAGTACCTGAAATATGTTTAATCACAAACGTGAAATTTTGCATATACTCTACCCATTTTGCATGTTTCTGATTCAACTTCTCCTATTGAGTCACAAACTGTAATGCATGATTATCATTGTATAGTACAAATTCTTTCGGGATCAAGTAATGCCTCCACTTCTTTAGCGCTTGTATGATAGCATAAAATTCTTTATCATACGTGGAGTATTTCAGCTTCGCCTCATCCAGCTTCTCGCTGAAATATGCAACTGGTCTGTCCTCCTGACTCAAGACCGCTCCTATGGAAAATCCACTTGCATCACATTTCACCTGAAATGTCTTCTGGAAATCCGCCAACACTAACACTGGTTGCTCCATGATCTTCCGCTTCAACAGATTGAATCTCTTCTCAGCCTCTGTTGTCCAGTGAAAAGACTTATGCCGCTTCTTCACTGTATCCATCATCGCTGCACTAATTCCACTGAAATTCCTGATGAATTTTCTGTAGAAACTAGCCAAACCATGGAAACTTCTCACCTCGAAAATATTTCTCGGTGATGGCCAATTTTCTATCACTTCCACCTTATCCGGATCCATCCTCAACTCATTTGCCGAAATAACAAATCCCAAATAAATGAGCTCCGTCTTCATAAATGAGGACTTCTTCACTTGACGCAACCGCGCCCTTACTGGAACACTCGCTTCCTAAGGACCTTCTTCCCTTTACGACCCGAAAAAATCAAAGGTTCTTCCGATCCCCTTTCGGGAATCTTCCTTACCCATAGATTCTTTCGCATGACTTCCCTCCTTCTTCTTATCGGGAAATCAGAACTCGCGGCTTTGCAAGTTTACTATCTACCCCTGGGTTCTCGAATCCCCGAGACCCGATGTGTCAGTCAATGCTGACTTTCCATTTTCTGCTATCGGGACTTCACTACTCACGACGCCAAACACTTGGGTTTCCAACCTCCGATACCCGATGCACCGAAACACCGATCTCGGGACTTCGGACTTCGCTGAATCGAGAATCCAAATATCCAATGCTCAGAACTTTCGCTGTGAAACCCCGATAACTCGCGTCACCTGCCACATCACCAACTCCTGTGGACCACACTATTTACGCAATCCATCGAGACTTCGCGTATCGCAATATCGCGATTCCCGTGGCCAAATCTTCGACTCCTTTCTCGCGAAATCCCGATAGGCGATCTCGCGATTGATCAAATGGCCCTGATTGGCTTGGATCAACGACTCGGCCCCTCCTGAGCTTTTAACCTACTTTATGATTATACTGTAACCTCCCTACACCTCCGTGAGATCCAACGGCTCGCGGTGATTTGTGAAATCTCCTCAGAGAATTTCGTTCGTTCGTTCTCCCTTTGATGATTTTGTGAAACGAAGAAGTGTCTCCCCATGACACTTCGTTCGCCTGCTCGCCAACCTGCGACGCTTCCTTGCAAACCTTCCTGGCATGACTTTGTTTACACTGTCCTTCGACGAACTCAAAGGCCTATCCTTCCTGAGCTTTTCTCATAAATTTTGAGTCTCTTCAAGAGAACTCTTGCATGCACTCCTTGCGGCAAATCTCCAACAATGTCTAAGTGTTGAAGCTTCGACTCTACGCACTCCTGTAGCAGAAATCTTTCAATCCCTTCACTCAGAATCGTAACTCTGAGTCTAAACTTAGCCTGCGCACGTCTTGCATGGCTCCGGTGCCAAATCTGCACTTCTGGGAACTTAGAACAAAAGTTATCTCTATCTGAAGCCTTCCATCAGCACACTCCTTGCGGACGATTCGACTGCACTCCTTACAGGAATTCTCTGGCTCAATATAGAGAAACAATTGAAACTAATTCCTTGTCTCCTCTAGACTTCAATTCAACCATGAAATCACATTCACAGCATATAAAAGCAAATGTATGACAGGAAGCAAACATTCATGAGCATAACATCAATACATAGAGAAATAACACATAACCATGAATTTGAATCAAAGCTTTCTTCTATTAATTCAAATATCTGTACATGGGTGTTCTTCCTACAATTCTCTGCTTGCTCTCTTCAACAATGCTGCTTCATAATTCAGAATAATGTTACAATGTACAATGAGGGTGTCTATATCCATTTTCCCTCTTGAACTCTAAAGCTATCAAATCTAGAATTAAATTCCTATCTAACTTTACATTAACTATCTTAAATGCCTCATCTACCTAAGGACGAGAGCTATCCACTCAAGGTCCATTACAATATACAAAGTGCGCTTCATTAAATCCACGCATTAATGTTTGCGCAACAATATCAAGGTGTTTTCAAAATTTTGTGTTGGCGTTGTCCAGCTGTCTTCCACTTCCACGCTGGCTCACTTGATGTGTTGGCGATGCTCCTGCATCATTTTGCATAGAAACATCAAAACTATGACATAATCCCATAATAATTTTCTTAACCATGTCAAGACCTTGACCACATCAAAATATTGTTCGTATTTCCTTATTACCAAAATCTTACATTCCTGTAGTTAGACACGTAGTTAATATTACTTCCTATAGTTCAAGACACAATTACCGACACATAGTTAGTGGAATCTCACATTCCTATAGTTTGACACATAGTTACTTTTTCTTCATGTAGTTCAACACATAGATTGGGACATAGTTACCAGAATGTCGAGTTCCTGTAATTGAGTTGCTTCCTGTAGTTCAACCTGTATTTCAACTTGTAGTTACTAGAATCTCAAGTTCTTGTAGTTAAAAATGTAGTTACTAGAATCCTAAGCTCTAGTAGTTGAGTTTCTTCCTATAGTTCAACACGTAGTTATCAGAATCCTGAGTTACTTTAGTTGAGTTGTTTCCTACATTTTAACAGTTACAACTGGAATTTCAAATTCCTATAGTTGAGTTACTTACTATACTTCAACTTGTTCATACTTGAAACTACTTCGACATCAATGAAAAAACTTTCTCAATAATATCCCTCTTTTTCATTGATGGAAAACTAGTAAAACTAAAGAAAAATGTTTACCAGATTGTTCTTTTGTCATAAATTATTGTGTACTCTACTGCTGAGCTTCTCCCCTATCACCTTACTAATCTTTTGTACTATGTTGTTTAGTTTCTCCCCCTTTCACTATACTGTTGAAATCACATGGTTTTACTGTTACTTTCCCACTTTGAAACAAGTGACAAAATGGACACTCATCCTCACTATGTACATCTTTTGGAAATAGGGAATCCTTCCCCTTTCACTATGCTAACTTCTCTTCCATTCTGAAATTGCTCCCCCTATTATAGTATCATTTGACACCACACATTGCTCTGAGACTGTGACCTAGAGTTTCACCCTGGGCCTATTTAGATTATTGATAGGTGACCTTCCACTTAGCATATGAAAAACCATCATTGGTCGATGACTGAGTGGTTTCCCTTGTGTTCAACGTCAACAACCATTATCACACATAGGGTTTTATGTGGTAACTTGGTTTCCATTTGAACCCATTAGTGGTTTCGTCATATTTTTCAGTAGTATTTATCATTTGATACTATTCATAGAGTATTTTTCTTATGCTAGTCCACATGGTACATGCTGGAGTCATACCTCGGTTTGCTCCTTTCAATATTTGTGTCTGAGTCCTTCTAAATATTTGTCCTTCTTCTACCCCTCGTGCTTGATGATGGAGGATTCCTTAATGCCTTCCTTTCATTTTATCTCTTCCTATAGACTTTAGGATTAAATTTAATCATTCTTCATGCTTGAAAAATAGTTTCAAATAAAAATGCATGAACAATATTTCAAACCTTGAAATGCAATTCTTTCTCTTTCTGATGCAAGATAGACAATGCAACCTCTTGAGAAAAGAAAAGGAGGAAATAAAAAGGATGTTCCTTGTTATTTTTATTTTGAAGTGATTTTCTAGATGAGAAGAAAAAGAAATCCTATGAAATATATTTTTCTTTTTCAAATATAAAGAAAAACAATGCAACAAAAAGAAGGAAAACTAACTAGTAGCAAACTAGGTTTTTGTTATCATCTTTTTTCTTCTTTCTACCAAAGATAAAACTAACAAAAGATTCTAAAAGAAAGAAAAATTGTTGTTTAATGTTTGAAAAATAAAAGGAAAGAACAAAATAAAAGTATTGAACTTGAATACAAACTCAAGTTTAAAAAATGATCACAACAGAGACCACAAAATTGAGATCCTAAGAAGAAGACTATTCTTATAGTGATGAAATCCAAGGGATAAAAGGGAGAAAAATAGGGATAATTTTTTTTTTCCATTCAAAATTAATTCCTTACCAACCTCCTATAGGACAAAAAATGTTTTGGGACCAAACTCCCCAAAAAATACCCCTAAACTAGCAAAAACATGGCTCTAAAAAGGATGAAAAACAAGCAAAAAAATCACTTTTTAGGAGGTATACGCGATTGTGTCCATTGTAACTCACGTATATTAGTTGAAATACATTCCCTATATCACTGTAGGGATAATGTATGATTTATGTATGTGACTTGGCCTTTTATAGGGAATGCATGTACGTGCTTTGGCCTTCTATAGAGTGTGTATGTATGTGATTTAGCCTTCTACGGAGCATGTACATATGCGCTTTAATCCTATGTAATAATAGGATATGTACACTAATTTTTTCAATGGAAAGGGTGTATACACTTAAAAAAACTTGGAAAATTAGGTCAAAAAACCCAAAACAAAAAATGTAGCATAGAGACGAAAAGAGAGCCAAAAAATAATTGATAGCAAAGAGAAAATCCAAGAATGAATCAAAAACACAGGAGCATCAAATGAATTTGTTTTTATTTTATTTTTAGAATCCAAGAATGACTTCTAATACTGCTAAGGACATATAGAGAAACCAAGAAATCCCATCAGGACCCTCAAAGACCAAAAAAATACCTTGACCAAAAAAACATGAAACAAAAACCTCTATATAAGACTTGTATGTGACTGTCACTAAGAAAAGGAGAGTATGTACATGCCCTTCCCTCTTACAAACCATGTATGTACATGCCTTTTATTGAAGAACAATGTGTATAGTACCCAAAAGTTCAAGAAAAGAAAGAGACAAAATGGACTCAAGGACTAAAAATAGAGGCCTAGGTTTCTAGAATATTGAACTCAATAGTAAAAACAATAAGCAATCAAGAAAAGGAAAGAAAATACACGAAAACACCCCATATTTACCCACATAGGAGATATATTCCCCAGTGGATTCTCTAATTCAGTTATGAAAAACTAAGTCCTATGGCTATGATTATGGATCCTCGATGCTTTCATGAACTAGAATCTTTATTTCTTTCTTACTAATGAAATCCTTGCCATGAGACTAGCAATGGTCTCTACCTAGAGAAGTACTATGCATACATTGCAAGGTGGCACAGTACTTTATACATATTATACTTTCAAGGTTTCTTGTTTTCAACTTTTGTATCCCATAACACTTCTTTTTATCAGAGTTATTTGTATTTGACTTATTAACGTTTTGGTGAGTGTTTTTGGTTTTATATATAGGAATTTGAAGACATTTTATTTGGTACCTTTTCTTCCATGTCAAACCGTTCTGATAGGTAATGATATCGAAATTGGCATATAGGTTAGACTTTCCCCTTCATGCATTTTTTCATTATCTATTTCTTGTTTCATTTTTTCTTAGGATTGACCCCACTGAGTTGTGACGAAAAACCTTCTTTGTTATTTAGAAGTGTTTTGATCCACATGGTAGAGAATATCCTTCATGGGTTCCCTTGTTATAACCTTGTTAGAAATTTAGTGTCCATGCTAAAATACATTCATAGGCTCGGGAGCTCTTTTTAGTCCCACCATGACTTTGCATTAAATCCTCATACATTATTCTCATCTTTTGTTGGCTAATTACCCATGGGGCTTCCAAAATTGTTGTGTTTAGTTGTAATTTAATTTCATATTGACCTCTTGTGCTTTTCGTGCCTAATGTAGGCTTCAACTTGTTGTTATATAGCCAATTTCATATTCATTCTTGAAAAGTTATCAGCCTTGCAATACTAGCCTTCACAACTTAATACCTTTTATTTGTAACACAACCAACCCCTTAGTTAGCTTTTAAGGGAATGGGGTATTAGAATTTCAATCTCACAACCCTATCAAAACTTCCTTTTTATGGGACCATCATTTTTTTTTCATGGAGAGATTTCTAACGAATATGTTTTTTCCCAAAATTGAACTTCGAATCAAACGCTATGCCTTCTCAAAGTCCTTGGTATTTGTTGACCAAATGACATCTCACTGCCACATATCCTCCATGTGGCACGTTATTCACACATCTACTTAGATGGCATTGGCATGGCTCTTGGGTGCATGCACAATGCTTCATGGCACGAATGTGGTATCTACCATGTAATACCTTGCCCATGCTTATCAAACCTCCATCGTTTCATTATGTCATTATTGGGTTCCTTCCATCAGAGGGTTTCCATGAAAGGATACCCAACATACTTTGACTGCTAGGTCTGATGGCTCCCTCCTTCGACAGATCAAATGGTTCTAGCGGTCATGTGATGGATGACTAATATTTCATTAGAGATTCTTGACTACACCTAATCCTTTTTACATGTGACACTTCCCCTACATAACATGTTTCACTATTTCCACCTGAAACATGGAACTCTTATTCCCCATTCAATTTTGTCTATAGGTGTTGAATCAATATGCCATGTGGCACCACCTACATCATGACATGTGGCACCATCCATGTCAACCCATTATTCCTTCAACTAAAGATTGATGGTCTAGATCATCTCTTGGATTCCCTAGGCCTTATAAAATCAATGATATAGGTTGCATCTTTGAGCTTCCCCTTTGGAGTGTCTCTAGGAAATTCCATCTGAATAACACTTCATGATGGAAAACCCATATCCCCTCTCATAGCTCCTCATATCCTGATTCATCTACGGTCAGATCCTCTTCTCAGAGATCCTTTGTTCTTGACGAATCAACGATCAATATTTCATCTCAGAGATCCTCCCTCGAACTGTATCACTCCAATTCACTCTGAAGGGAACCTGGAAATGGACAGTCAAGATATCATCACGAAGATATGATGACAAGGATTTTAGGACATGTTCATTTGGTCTCCCAGTCACCTTTGTGTATAACCTTGGTCATGGGCCATTCCCAAAGAGACACCTATCACCCCTAAAACACATTGGTGAGACACGTGGCACTCACATCGTGTCACGAGCATCCCCTCTCTATGAAAAATTAGCACAACACATGGAATAACCACTACTCAACATGTGGACCTACACATGTACTTGACATGGAGTACACTTCATAATGGATGTACTCAACTCATTTGTTCAAGTGATAACACATGTCCTGTCTGTGTTATGTTAACCACCATGACATCTCCTTCATTAGTATGACGTCACTTCCCTTATTATATATCATTGAAGAGAGTGGTAGGGTTTGTGGAAAATGAATGGCTAACACTCATCATGGTCTTTCCTTGATCAACAATCCATATTTAAATTTTGTATTCAATCATTTCGTAGTATCCACGACCACTCTGATCTATCTCCTTCGAAGGATGGATGAGATTTCTCTGTAGCGTGGATCTAATTGTTCAAGTTAAATGATATTTTTCCCAAGGTACGACCCGATAGGGGCTCCCCCTTGGTCCTTCCTTCAATCACAGAATGACACATGTTCATTTTGGACACGCTAGCGGCCATGGTCAGTATGGCATGTAACGCTTACATCCACTCTTCTCTTATTCTCGATCAAAAAAGATCGATGGTAATCTATGATGGATATTAATCATAGCTTATCCTGAATGGATGATCTAGATCATCCTTCACACTTCCCCTTTTGGAATTCCTTGACCTAGACATCCAGGGTTATTCCAACCATGGGATTCTGATAACACTCCCCTTATGATATATAGTCAAGATCTAATCATCGTTCCCAATTCAATATGTTTTGGTAAATTGGGTCTTATGTGTCCCGAGACTCTGGCTGTGTCCACCATGATAGATCCAATGATCCACAATCCACCATAGCCACCCTCTAATCAATCAATGATCCTTGTTGATTTGGGGTTCATACTATACAGGTTTCATGAACAGCTCTAATGGAGGGTCAAAATATCTCCTTTCCACCAGATCAATGGTCGAGATCAAGTCTCACCTTTATATCGATAGAGGGCCCATATCTATCCACCACCTCAAAGAAATGATTATGATCCTCTGAGGTGACTTAGGGTTTCTTTTTGGCTTAACAGTCTGCTCTAGGACTTGTCAAATTTCACAATGTCTCTCTCTGATTCATTTGCAAGACATACAGAGTCTCAGGGACCTCACAATTGTCCAAGGCACTCCATGGTTTTTCAAGGGTCTCTCTGTATTGCCCCATTTTCTGAAATACTTATTAATTTTGGGCATCCCAACCCCACGATGAAAAGGTACACACATAGGTATATATATATACATATATACATATGTATACATATATACATATATATACATGTGTGTGTGTGTGTGTGTGTGTGTGTGTGTGTGTGTGTGTGTGTGTGTGTGTGTGAGAGAGAGAGAGAGAGAGAGAGAGAGAG
>JASDQU010507651.1:0-14668 GCA_032191745.1 Picea mariana | reverse complement strand
ATTATAGGACATATCCATAATACACAATTAAGCTCATAGGTCGAGTATTCATATCCAAAAGTGTCATATTGTTCATTCAACTATATATGCATTTTTATCACTACACAGAAATAGACGAGTTACTTATCTACAGAATTGGAGATATGTTGGCTAGTACTAAAGGGTGAACCACTTTCCACCCAACCATAGGCAAGGATGCATTATTCACTGCTACATCTAGCCACCTTTGAGCCACGGTATGATTCCATGAGAATATTTATGCATGATGTTCTAGGAAAGTATGTTATTTTTCCCTTCCTTGTTTCCTGAACTAGAGACTTCTCTCCCTCTATCTCCAATTCTCATGCATTTTCCCAATAGTTTGCATCCTCCCCCTTAGTCTTTCCTCCTATTTTCATGTAGTCATCCCCAAGACCTCGCGGGTCATTTCAAAAGCTTCTTGATGGTACCCTTCCCATCCTTCATTAATTCTGTAGGAGACTACCCAAATACCAACTTAACTAGTAATGAAGCTTCTAGGAAAAGGATAGTTCAGGGTCTGCATTTTTTAATTTTCCAGGGTACTTCCTAGTAGGGTCATTTCAACCAGTAATTTCCTCCCTATTTCACCATTCCTCTCATGAAATTATAAGCCATTAAATACATCCCTTCAACAATACTTCAACATTTCCCTATTGTATTAAAAATTAAATATGAATACTACAAAATAAATCAAGGTCCATTATCTTCCCATGATCACCTAATAGATTAATTTATAGTTTGGTCATGATAATGGTTATATTTATATATTGGGGGAAACATGGGTGTTACAATACCCTCCCCATTAAAGGAACACCTCCCTTGGTGTTCTATATGCCGCAAAAAACTCTATATATAGCAGTGAAAAAATAAGGGTATGCCTATTTCATGGCATCCTCCATTTCCCTGGTAGCTTCATTAGGGCCAAAGTGTTTCCACTGCACCTTGACATGAGAAATGGTTTTGTTCCTGAGATGGATATCTTTCCTATATAGGATACACTATGGTTCCAATAGGAATTCTCCCTCTGGATCCAACTAGATCATAGACTCATCAATTATGTGAGCAAAATCATGTACATATTTATTTAGCAATGAAACATGCAAAAAATTATGTGATTTTACTATAGGAGGTAAAGCTAATCTATAAGCTATAGGTCCCACTCCTTCCATAATTTCAAAAGGTCTGAAAAACATGGGTGCCATATTGGCACATGTTCCCATTATCAAGGAGATTCTTCTGGGTCCAATTCATAGATACTATGATCTCCTACTTTGAACTCCTTATGCATTCTTTTTTTGTCTGCATAACTCTTTGGTATGTCTAGGGACACTTTTTTCTTAATTTGAGTCACTTTTTGTTCTAACTACATCAACATGTCTATCCCAAGTGTAATTTTTTCCATTGTATTTTCCCAACTGATTGGGATATTGCATTTTCTCTCGTAGAGATCCTCAAGGGACTCATTTTTAAGGATTCTTGGTAGCCATTGTTGTAGGAAAATTCTACCAAGGGTAGATATTCCTCCCATTTCTTGGGTTGATGCATCACATGCATCCTAAACATGTCTTCCAATACTCAGTTTACGCTCTATATTTTCCCATTAGTTTGAGGGTTATAGCTTGTGCTAAACAAAAAAAAAATTCCACAACTAGTAAACAAAGATTTATTAGAGATAACATGGCCTAAGTAGTGGAATTTCTTTTTGAAAAATTCACACTTACTAATCTTTGCATACAACTCATGCTCTTTTAGTAATTGAAGTACCAACTTGACGTGTTCATCATTCTCTTCCCTGCTCTTGGAATAAATCGTGATATCATCAATGAAAACTAATACAAATATGTCCAAGAACTCGTTGAGTACACTATTCATCAAGTACATGAAGGTGGATGGTGCATTAGTAATACTAAATGGAAACACCACAAATTCATAGTTCCCATGCCTTGTCCTAAAGGTTTTTTTCTAGATGTATTCTTCATTGATCTAGACTTGATGGTATCCATATATAAAATCAATCTTGGAGAATATTGTAGAACCCCTTAATTGGTCAAATAGGTCATCAATTATCGGGAAGGGATAATTATTTTTAATGGTCATTTTGTTAAGTTGTTGATAGTCTATGCACAACCTGAGTGTGCAATCCTTCTGCTCCACAAACAAGGTTGGTGCTCCACAAGGAGACACACTAGGAAAAATGCATCTTTTTTCCAAAATTTCCTTCAACTGTAATTTGAGCTCAACTAGCTTTGGGGTACTCATCCTATAAGTTTCTATAGATGTTGGCACTGACCTAGGTAGAAGTTCTATTGAGAAATCAATGTCTCTCCTAGGAGGTATACCTGGTACCTCTTCAATAAACAAATCTCCATATTATCTCAATATAGGATGGTCTTCTAGACTTTGTTTATTGTCCTTAACAAAGTTTACTATATGTATTGCATACAAAGGACACCTCTTTCTACAATATTTCTTCATTTGAAGGGTTGATATCTATCTCACTGAGACAGTCTTTTGAATTACCTGTAGGGTTTTTTTCTACTCTTTATCATTTTCACACTCTAATGTTTTGTTATAACAGTCCAACTTGGATTTATTAGGAGCCAACCAGTCCATGCCAATCAACATGTCATAATATCCTAGAGGAAGGATGTTTAAGGTTTCTTGGGTAGACAACCCATTCATAATGATTTGGCATATTGGTATGACCTTTGTTAATATATTTTTTGTCCTAGTGGATAGTTGTACGAACCATGATTTAACATGTTTTGCTTGTTGTAATTTATGCTTATAAATGTTTTGAGGGGAAATATAAATCAAATTAGAACCATGGTAAATCATAATAGAAAGAATATGGTTGTAAATCATATCTTTGATTTCCACTACTGAGGCTTGGTGGTCTTATTTCCTGTTGTCCAAAGCTTCATGAATTTTTGGTATACTCATGGCCACATCATCAACTAGTATCCTCTTGGACATTGTAGACTCTCCTACCATCTGGCTGCCTATGATGGAAGTCCCTCAACATACATTCTTCTCCCAACATTTTAGTGGATCTTTCCTTGTACTCTTAGTCCTACCTGGGGTTGATCCAGAGGTTTTATTTCCACTCTAATATGGGAAGTTTTGTTGATTCACGCTTCTAGTCGGAAGGCTCATCCTAGAATTCTTCCCATAATTCTTAAAACTTGAGGGATTAACCCCCTTCTTCTGGAATCCCATTTTACCTTTCTTCTTCCAGTACTTGCGATATTCTACCTTGTGGTTGACTTGTTCATAACAATACCTAGCTTTCCTAATGGCATATTCCAAGGTATTAGGTTCATGAAACTCAATTATGTTTTGGAAAGATTGAGGAATCCCACTAAGGAATCAATGCATCTTTGTATTTTCTTCCTTTAAATAGGGAACATACCTTAGTATCTTCAAAAACTTCTTTATGTATTCATCTCTGGTGAGTTTTCCTAGTTTGAGTTCATAGAACTCCTTAGTCTTGTCATCATAGTACCTTTTAGATAGGTACTTATTATTGAAGTATTTTCAAATTTTCCCCAATAAAAATCATTCTCACTAATTCTCTTTACATTTCTAAGGTCCTCCTACCAAATCGAGGCCTTTCCATTCAGGTTAAATATGGTTATTCGAGAATTCAAATTTTCATAGTAATCATGAACTATGCAATACTTTTTCGGGACAAGTAGACAAGCTTCTTCATCCCCCTTTTTGATTTCCCCATCAAACTTGGGTGGCTTGGATTTCTTAAATTCTTTAGGGTCACCACCCTTAGAGTTCTTCATCCTCTTTCTTTTCCTCTGAGAATGTGAACTAGTCTCACTGTTGGATAATTCCTTGGGGATTTCTACTCCTTCACTAAAGGAATTTTCATATAAGTATTTTACTTTGAAAATCCTCTTGGATCCATGTTAGGCCTTCTTGGGAGTGTTTCTTCTTTCATTACTACTTTCAGGTCCATGCCTATGTATCTCAGGCAAACTATAAGTTTTCTTAGGCTGGTGTTTGTCCACATTACTGGCTACTAGCCCGTGCTACAATTGTCTTTGTATGTCTGACATAATTGGCAATAGGACTGCATTTATTTCAGTTTGTTTTTCTTTCTCTTTCATCGACCTATCAATATCGGTATTAAATCTTTCCAAATCTACCATGAGACTCCTCACATTCTCTACTAGATTTGGAGGAGTTTCTACCACTCGCCTTTCATCATATTGTTCTTATTTGTTATGGAAAATATATCCCCACTCATGGTGTGTCACTATCCTTCCTCTTATATATTTGTATAGGAAACCATTGATTGGTTAAGTGTTGATGATAAAAAATTTATGTTAGTTGATTATCCGGCATCTTATAAACAACATGCGATTTTTTTATAAAATAAAATGGCTTCATCATTAAACATATAAAAACATTGTACAATTTGTTTTTAATCATGCAAGAGAAGCATACAGTATCATACCTTTTTTAATAATGAGATTTAAATGAATTCTCATGGGTAGCACTCCAGTGATATCATCTGTCTTGCGATTTCAGATGTTATTTGGTTAGACAATGAAGGATTTATGTTGAATTCCATAAGTTAGGTAAGATCGTGACTCAAGAATTGTCAAATTGAAAGGTCTATCAAGATCCATTGTTAAATTCATGGTATTTATGGTCAAATTCCTGGTGGGTAAGTTAAAATTGTTAGCATTGATCATGGTCATAGCGACGATCCACATCATTATGTAGCATGAAAATAGTTGTGGTTTACACTATAGGATGAATGATTCTGATCGAAAATGCACACATAAATCACATGTGAGTTAATAAAAGGTTACTCTACACTAGTGGTTTCAGAATATCCACTAAAGAACATGTGGTGGTCAATAAATCCATTGTGGCACACTTTAGGGTGATTTCATTACTACCTCCTGACCTCCCTCTATACTACAGAGAAATTCCACTCTATGAAAAGTGGTAAAGTTCTCAAGGAATAAGTGGTGGTCATATGGCTTGGTGTTAAAAGAAACTTATGAATAAGATCATTTCTAATATAAATTTGAGTCTAATATCATTTTTTGTCTCTTTCAGATCCCAAGCAGGCCAAGTGTAGTTGCATTCTTTGATACCGCTCTGTAACACAGCCAATCCCCTAGTTATATTTTAAGTGAATGGAGTATTATAATTTCATTCTCTTAACTCTCTTAAAACTTCCTTTCGATGGTGTCATTGCCTTCTATTTTTCAAGAGCTTTCGAATGACTATGATTTTTTCTGAAACTGAACTCTGAATCAAAATTTATGCCTTCTCAATGTCCTTGGTATTTTTTTATCGAAGGCTTTATCACTACCATGTGTCCTCCACGTGGAACCTTATTCATGCATCCTCTTACACGGTGTTCACATGGCTCTGAGGTGCACACATCATGCTTCATGGCGTGGACATGGTATTTTCCATGTCACAACTTGACCCATGCTTATCAGACCTCCATCATTTTCTTTTGTCATTATCCGGGTCCTCCCATCAGAGGATTTCCACTAAAGGATACCAAACATACTCTGACTGATGGGTGTGATGGCTCCCTCATATGATAGATCAAATGGTTCCAAGGGTCAAGCAATGGAATAATAATATTTCATCGGAGCTTCTCGAGTACACCTAATCCTTTTTACATGTGACACCACCCCTACATGACACATGGCACTATCACCACCTGACACGTGATACTCATATTCCCCATTGAAGTTCATTTATAGGTTCCAAATCATTATGCCACATGGCACCATCTGTGCTCAACAAATGGCACCACTTGCATCATGACACATGGCACCATCCATGTTGACCCCTTAGGAATTTAACTAAATATAGATGGTCCATATCATATGTTGGATTCACTAGGACTTAGCAGATCGACAGTCTAGGTTTCATCTCAGAGCTTCCCCGTCATAGTGTCTCTGGGAAATTCCACTCCAAATAACACTTCACAAAGGGTGACCTGGATCTCCTCTTAGAGATCCTCCTACCCTGAAGCATCTACAATCATATATTATTTATAAATATCCTCCGATATCGACGAATCAATGGTCAATATTTCATCCTAGAGCTCCTCCTTCAAAGTGTATCATTGTGATTCACTCTCAAGGGAACCAGGTGATGGACCATCAAGATCTGCTCACAGAGATCTGAAAAAAAAAAAAATTTGGGAAGGTTCATTAGGTCTCCCATCTCCCTTCTCATATGACCCTTGGTCTTGGTCCTTTCCTAGAGAGACACTTGTCACCCCAAGACACAATACCCAGACACATCGAACTCACATCATGTCACGATTGTCCCCTCACTATGCCAAAAGACCATGACATGTGTCATAACTAGTTCTCAACATGTAGAGCTCAATGGTTACTTGGCATGGTCTACATTTCATCACGGATGTAGTCAGATCATCCATTCAGGTGATGACACTTGTCCTACTTGTAGCACACTAACCACCAAGATAGCTCCTTTGTTAGTTTGATGTCACTGCCCTTGTAAAATATCATTAAAGGGAGAGGTAGGGTGCATGGAAAATAAACAGCTAACACTTATCATGGTCATTCCCAAATCAACAACCCTGATGTGATGTTTGATGCTTATAATAGTTACTGAAATTATGCCATTTGTTCTTGCATGCCTCTATTCATCTCTTCTTGTTGTTTTGATGTGTGTTGAGATGCTTCATCAATGATTTATTTTACTTCTTCGCCTATATTCTCCAAATCTTCCTTTGTCAAATCTTGGATAGACACTTCCTTAACAAATTTTCACTTCATCCATTATTGTCTGGGTCTCCCTGTCTCTGGATCTTTTCTCTTCCTATCATTATGCGATGTTGTCTATTGAGTTTTTTCCTATGGTCCCTTTCCTCTGTCCCAGTCATCTCCTTCTTCTTCACCCTCATCAACCTCGTGTATTTTTAGGTTTTTCTTCTATGATGGCCCTATCCCTATTGGTGGAATCTTCCAGTCATATTATCAATCGACCATAATGTGTCCCATCTCCTCTTTCGTCAATCTATGTTGTGTTGGAATCCACTGTTGATATGGGTCCTTCTTTGCGTGTACGTACATCTGGTGACATCGTGACTTAAAGTGTGTCATTGCCTTATATGCCTCAACCACTTAATGGGGTATGTTTGGTGTCCTTTGGATGATGTCTCTGATAGTTTCCATATAAATATAAAATGTAGCATTAATTTTCATCTACCTCTCCTTATGTGTCATATACCAAAGGTTCTCATACCACACAACTAAATAAGGCTTCTCCGTGACTCCCAAAAAGCGAATTTCAGTTACCTCCCTCCAAGATGATAGCTCTATTAGGATTAATAACCATACATAATGGAAATCGATACCCTTATCCTATGCTTCCTCACAATAAAAAAAAAATGTGTTCAATAAGAATGTCGTCTAGTTCATCTAGACACCCTCTACACATCTTTCTATAGTTTCTATCAATGTTGTTGACACTTGATATTTTCTACATTTCTCAACAAATTATCGACTAAGGATTTTTTCGCAAAGCTTATCGTTGGGTTTCATATTCTAGCGATGTCCAAACCGTGTTGTCCATGAAATGTATGGAATTTTTCCTTCATACTCTCAACAATAATTTTCTCATTCTTCTTATTGAAAAATAACGAAGATGGGTCCTCCCCCTGTGATGGAAGATCAATGATACAAACTATCAAATATGTATCAATGGACACTGGCCTATCGAGCCACATGTATCCTCCACACACACAACTTAGCAATATGTTTACACATGCAATGATATCGTGACTCCGTCCAAAATGGGGTATATTGAACAAGTTTAGAAGACCTTCTTACAACCCTATATCCCACATGTGTTGTTCTATGACTATCATATGAGTCATTTCACTATTATACTTCCTTTTTAACTTGCTGAGTACCAACTCTGGAAACTTCCTCTCATTGGTGATGTCATGGTCTGCATACTTTAATGCTCCATTACTCCATATCCTCAGTGAATTCTTCGTTCGATTCTACAATCTATCAAGACATTCTACATTTGAATTTATGCGGCACCACTTATTTGTTGGTATGGTGACTCCTAATTTCATGTCCCATCATCGATTGTCTTAAATTTTCTTATATGTCATATGCACAATATTATCCCTCTACCTAATCTATTCCTTCTTCGCGATGTCTTCTCTCTACACAATCTTTCTTCCTTCATCTATGCGTTCTACCCTTTTGTTTTTCTCTTCCATGACATTTTCCTAATTTTCCTTTTTACATTCTAACCTTAACTTCTTGGACTTCTCAAATTTCAACTTATTCCCTAAACCATTTTTCATACTTTTTCCCATTTTACTTGCTTTTATTTCCTTTTCTTCCTATAGTACACTACGATAAAAGTTATTCTATCCATATCCCCTAGTGCATGGAAGGAAGGTCGTCCTTGTACATTTTCATATGAATCCCATTAACTAATCCTTCCAAGACTTGTCCATCCAACGTTTCTAACTAAACAACACCTGCGTCAGTCACATATCTGATCACGTATGGACCTAGCCAGTGTGTGTTGAACTTTCCTGGCAGATATAAGAACTTAGTGTCATAGAGAAATACTAGATCTCCTATCTGGAACTTCTTCTTCCTGATGTGTCTATCATGCCATGAATTTTCACATGCCTTATAAATTTTTTGATGGAAACCTGTAATAGATCAATCTTCCTCTAACACTAGTAACTGTCTTAGTCTTTCTTCTACTACGACTGAATTCCTAAGGTCTTCCATCGCAACAATGCACAAAATTGGTATAAGAAACACCATGGGAATGATTGATTCTTGACCATATGCTAATCTAAAGGGTGTCTATCCTTTCAACTTATTTCATGTAGATCTACAATCCCAAATCACTACAGGGATCCTTGAATCCAAGTCATCTCATCCTACATTACACACCTTGGTCAATGCATTCTCCAGTATCATATGGAAGGCCTCCACAGTTCCATTATCTTGTGGTTGATATTGAGTGCTCTTATGATGTTGAATATGGAACTCTTATGTCAATGCTACAATTGTATTCTTCAAAAAGGAAGACCCTTGGTTGCTCATCAGTAATTTAGGACACCTAAACCTTGTAACTATGTTCTCAAATAAAATCATGCAATTGCCTCTGCGCTACAATCTGTAACTGGGTTTGTCTCTGCCCATCTTGTACCTATCTCTTGTTCTCCTCACTGGTGGATTATTCGATCTGACAAAATCCACTACCCATTTGTCAAACTCCTACAAAGTAACTTGTGCATTCGAAGGAATCTCATACCTTTGTGAAGGTCTTCCTACTCTCTGGAAAACATCATAGCTATGATAATATTCCTTTGCGTCTTTATGGAGGGAGGGCCACCATATCCCTTCATGTAATATCTCTTTTTTTGTATCCTTTCATGCATAATGACCTCCTACAATTCCATAATTTTCCTCTGTAAGGATCATTGGTCTCTCATTCTCTAGCACACATCTTCATAGTATCTCATCTACGCCCAACTTGTATAAATTTTCTGCAATCAACTGATAATCCACTTCTTTAACCACTAGCTTCTTCTTTTGTTCTATTCTCATATTGTGTGAAGCCACTGTTGTGCTCAAATATTGGACAATTTTTTGCAAATTGGTCATGTACCATTTGAATTGAGAACAAATGCACATATGGTAAACTATCATCTAGGTTCCCCGCATCTTCTCTTGTTAGTATAAATGAAAAATAATCTAGTCCTACATTTAGTTTCCATGGATTCACAATAAATTCAAAATAATACTCGTGGAACAACAATAACCATATGTAGATTCTTCCCCCCAACACTAGCTTGTTCAGTAGATATCTTAGTGAAGAATGGTCTGTATACATCTTGAAATGGGACCACAACAAATAGTGTCTAAACTTCTACAAGGAATAAATCATTTCCAAGCCTTTCCTTTATATCGTCGTGTAGTTCTTCTCAGTAGTCGACAACTTTCTGCTAGCAAAATCAATTGGATGATCTAACTCTCCCTCTTCTCAATGGCCTAACACTGCATCAAGCACTATCAATGATTCTTCCACATGAACGTGAAACACTTTTTTCCAATCCGAGAACACCAGAATGGGTATAGTTACTAAATTATATTTCAATACGTCCATACCCTTCTAAAATTCTGCATTCGACTCAAACTTAGCTTCTTTCTTCAATAACTTCTCCAATGGAGTTGTAATCTGTGCATAACCTTTAATAAATTTCCTGTAATATTCAGTATGACCTAAAGTTGTTCTCAATTTTTTCATTGATTCAGGCGATGGAAAATTAACAATTACTACTATCTTTGTAGGATCAACTAAAAAACCCTACTTGCATACCACATGAACTAACAATATCCAAAATGATGCAAAAAAAATACATTTCTTCAAATTTAATGAAATATGATATTGTCTACATCTATCAAGCATCAACCTTAAAGTTTCTATGTGATCTTTCAATAGGATAAATATAGTCCAATAATCTAAGTACACTTCAAGAAAATTATGAATAAACTCCTTAAGGGTTGCAACAACTACTCTAGAAAACACAACAGTTGCATTATTTAACCCAAAAAAACATCACTATGTTCTAGTAGCTTCCCCATTCTATCACAATCTTTATATGATGGTATCCTGAAAATCCATTGGTGAATGAGTATGCCTCCTACCCTCCTAGGTTTTCTAATACTTCATATGTAAAGGGGGTTAGAAACGGGTCATGAAAACATGGATCATTCAACTTCCTTAGGTCTACACAAATTATAATACCCCATATTTTATTATCTTGAACCACCATTTGACTTATCCATTTGGACTCTGAGATAGGTTCAATTATACTAGCTTCTATCATTTTGTCAAGGTCTTCTTTCACTTTTTCCTTGTACTTGGGATTCGATCTGTAAGGTCTCTATCTTACTGTATTAACACCTACTTTTAAAGGGATCGTCACTTCTCCTAACTCACCAGCTATCCCTTTGATGTCCCAAAACTTGGTTAGGAATAGATCTTGATACGCATGCAGTAAGTATACAATATTTTCCACAGTCTCATCATTCCAATAATTACCAATGTTTTCAAACTTTAGTTTCTCCTTCATCCCAATGTTCACCTTACACACTCCTAAGGGCTTTTCATATGCGTTAGATTCAAGTGTTGGACCTACTATGTCGTGATCCCCTTTAGTCTATGGTACCTATACATTTCTTGGGTCTTCTTCTTCTTGGTCTTCTTCAGTAACATTATAACATTCTAATAGTTCATGGATTGTCGAAGACTCTCTATGCACACTACATGTAGGTACTATTTCTACTTGACCTTCTTCCATAAATATTATACCTCTAATCACTTGTAAATATGTATCTACTAGAGGAGACTCAACTTCAAAATTAAATGTTACCTTGAAGTTTCAGGTGAGCTCTTCCCATTCTTGATTTGGCACTTGCCTGCAAGTTATAATACATTGCACAACATGATCCTTCATATTTCTCATCCTCATATACTTTTGCATAATGTATTATGTTCCAAACTTGATCTACATAATCCTTTTACAATATTATCAATCCCATATCCCTTCCTTATGGGTTTCCCACCATCTCATTGGAGTCTCTCTCATTGCAACATATAATGATAAAAAAAAAATTGATTGGGTATCTGCAGCTCAAATTCATTGAAAAAATGACTTACCTCAGTTAGTCCCTCAAACTTTGGTGTATCATGTACCTCTATTCTGATCAAATGAAAAATAGGTAGTAATGAAAGAACACCTTCTAGTCGACTCTTCATGCAACCGATGTTATCATTGTTCAAGTACTTCCTCCGAGTATGACATGCAAGAGCTTATGCTTCTCGAACTAAGTGCACCATCTGTAGTGGGATTGAATTAGTCACCCATGCCGACTATCATATTATATAAGTTATCAATTTCCTTTCTCACAGGCTCCACATATCTTCTTTCCTCCATAGGGTGTAATGGTGCAGTGACCTTTAAGCCTCCTCCTTAGAAAATCATCTCTCTTTTCTTTAAGTTAATAATCACCTGATTTTCATAGGAAAAATCTAGTCCAAGAAAAAATGGATACAACTAATTGTTATCCATGATCTCAATAACCTCAAAGTTAGCTACACTGCACACTCCATCTATATTAACATGTACTACCGTCAATATCTCGATTGGTATTATCTTATGTTGGTTATCCAACCTCAACTAAATAGTTGGCCAAGATTTCCTCAGTTTCCCCATCATATCCCACATCTATCTTGGAAGAAAATTGACATCTTATCCTAAATCTAAGATGACATTGTCCATTTCACATTCTCCTACCTGCTCAATTAATATGAAATCTCTATTTGACTCTTCTTGCACAAGACTTGGTTCACTACTTTCTGTGTCATAGGTAATTATCTGTCTTGTGTAGATTGATCAATCATTTTGTGCAGTGCTTTTAGTGTTGTTTTGTCCTCAATCAACTCTAAGCAACTCTTTATAGAGTATTTCAAATTATTTACCATTTCGACTAGCCTTTCTAGAATAGTGTGATAATAAACTGATCACATATTATATATTAGTGGTGTCTTTGACATTGATTCTTTCCAGTCCAGTAATAGTATCTTCATCCTTGCTTTCCGATAGGTTTATTTTTCTTTATGTAGATTGAATTCTCACATGGGCTCAACTTCTTTATTTATCCATTTTTCAACTCCCTTTCCCTTCTCCATAGCATCTAGTTTGGTTCTCGTTCTACTGCATGTACCAACTTCTACTCTGACCTAATGATTATGTTCCTCAGCAGCTATCATCTACAGGTTTTGGTTCTAATTCTGATATTGGTTCTGATGTTTGTTTTGATATTGGTTCTATTTCCCTCTCACCTGCAGCTTTTCTATCAGTTTAGGACAATCTTTTATCACATGATCCAATTATTTGTAATACGTGCACATCATGCAAGGATTCAGGAAATCTCTCTCTAAATGTCCCAGTTGATTACATTTATAACAAATTATCATTTCTCTGCCTCCTCTACCAAATCCTTGACGTCCTCAACCTTTGTCGAATCCTCAATGTCGACCTCAGTTAAAGCCTCTTGGAGTGTTGTACTATGGAATTCCTCCTTCTTTTGCATCATTTTCTTCTTGAATTATGTACACATATGAAGTTCACTCTCTCATTAGTTTGAATGTGTAATAGTCTTTCTCATCATGTCCTATCGATTTGAAAAACTTACAAAATAAAATCCTAGGTGTACTCTGGTACTTTTTTAGTAAGGGAAAAGAATTTGGATGATGTGCCCATGTATTACACATCTCACAATACCCTACTCCTCATGCCAATGGGTTTGTTTCTCCTGTGGGCATATACTGCACGAATGTTGGACATTCTTCCTTTCAATGGTATTTTGTCTTATATGTCATACACCAAATGTGTTCGTGCTTTTCCTTTTCCTTCGTTATCTCTGATAATTCAATTCTCAGTGTAGCCAACTATTATTGTAAATGTGCCATACCTGCACCTCTCCTACAATAGATGCTTCCAATTTCATCGTGATTTCTAACACTTTTGGTTGCGACGTGACCTTTTGTTGTGTTAAAGGACAATGAATGTGCGAAAATAGACCTGCAATAAGCCATTGTCAATGTTGCTCATCGATAATATGAAAGGTTAATTGAACCATCACATCTTTAAATATATGTTTGTAATTCTACACTATCTCATTATGCACTTTCTTAATGTCTTCCATCTCTGTAATATATTTTGATTCATATTCTGGCTTCTAAAATTCCTTCAACAATGCTTGTCCAATCTCTACCAAAGTTCTTGAATATACTGAGACTGGAGTTGTTTCAAAATTAATATACCATAATAGTGCACGGAATTTGAATGTCATTCCCAACTACATGATATTGATTGCCTCGTCTTGGACATTCTTTGCAGTCCATATCGTGTCGCATACAAACAAGTGATGCTTAGGTTCCTCCGATGCCGCTCC
Organism: Picea mariana; assembly: GCA_032191745.1. NCBI lineage: Eukaryota > Viridiplantae > Streptophyta > Pinopsida > Pinales > Pinaceae > Picea > Picea mariana. Next base: position 614 of record JASDQU010507651.1, on the reverse strand, counting down.
TTGAAACAAAATAATTCTTACTGTATGATTTATCCCTACCATTGTACTAATTGTTGCACTTACCCTTGGTTATACTGACTTTAGTTTTTTGCGCTACTTACATTATTTTCATTATTGCTCTTGAAAAACTCTCAATTCCTACTTCAATTCTAAGTGACACACAAAGGGTCTTGGGTTCGAAGCAGATTCTGATTTGAGATGGACTTCCTTCTTATGTTTGAGAGTATCGAGGATCCCTTTTTTTCCTTTTCCTTTCTTCGTATGGTATTATTTGAAATATTGCACAGGGGTCACTTTCCTCAAATTATTTATTCTTGTCTTCTTTCCCAGACACAATTTACTTCTTACTATATCTAAACCTTTTCCAACTGCATAATAATCCAATCCCTCTATCTGAGTCAATATCCTCTTCTATCGGAATCCTTATTCCATTTAATCCTTACTCATCTTTCCCACTCCTAGACCATCCTCCGGTCATACCCTAGTCCCCCTATGTGTGTGAAGGATCCTAACAATCATACTCCATCTTCATAACATTATTTTCACACAACAACATTTTTATCCAGGTATACAATGTACTCAAATATATTCCATGTGAAATCTTGAAAAAGTCC
>JASDQU010507650.1:33715-44312 GCA_032191745.1 Picea mariana | reverse complement strand
CGTGGACACTTTTAGAAGCAACAAAAGAAAAAAATGTTACACAGTTGCAAGCTTTTAGAGATTCTAAAATGGCTATTGATTGGGCCAATGGAAAAATAACTATTCAAAACCCAAATTTGGCCACCATTATGAGGGAAATCAAACTTAATTTCAGGGCTTTTGAGCAATTGACTTGCCATCACATCCTGCGGGAACTCAACACAAAGGATGGCGAACTTTCCAAGGAAGCGTTGGAGCTGCCGAGTGGAGCCTTTAGTTTCTACGAGTTCCACGATGGAAATGAATCTCAATCCTTGGACTTCAGACTTCGAGAATCAATCTAGGACCTTTAGTTAGGTTCTTCTTTTTTGAGTTTTTAAAAGGATGAATAGTCTTTTTGGAACAGATTAAGAACATGAAGTAAAAAATAGATCCCAAAGGAAGGTCTGAAAACACCAGACTGGTATGGTGAGAACAAATTATGAATGTATCTAGAACATGTATATTTCTTCAAGGAATATAATAGATTTTTTCCAAAGGAAAAAAATGGTCATTGATATTTCATTGTTATTATATATTATAAATTTAATTTTGTGCCATTCTTTTTTAAATGTTCATTGATATTTCATTGTTATTATATATTATAAATTTAATATTTTGTGTTGTTATTGAATGGAGTAGAGATTATATTGTTAATTTTATAATATATTATTATTATTATTTAATTTGATATGAAAATCATAATTATTTTATAAAATTTTATTAATGACTTTAAGTTTTTATTTATTTAATATTAAAATAAATTGAACTTTTGATGCATRCGGTGATGTATGTTTATGATCTYGATCAACAATGGGAATATGTGTTYATACGGGCTTCGWTATTATGTTCAACAAAACAAGGTATTTCACCATAGGTCGAACACCTTAAGAAATCACTCATACAACTAGATCAAATATCAATACACCATTGTATTACGTGCTTAAAACYCTCAAAGGGGGAAATAGTCCACGACACCAACCAATGCGACCACTTGAGGCAATATATTAATGCAAAAGAAAAATATTGTAAATAAGAGTTTCTTTACAATCGATCTTCAATAGATGAGMCTCTMTGCTCTTTAAATAGAGATCATGAACCAATCAGGTGTTAGACCATGGATYGATATAGCTGTCAATATCARGGAGAATATGAATCATYGGATCACTTTGTGTCTAAATCATATCGTGATTGTCGAATTACATAACTGTAAATRCATATTAATACATACTAAAGAAACACACTTTACCTCAAAACACATTAAACCAAATTAATTTTAACTAACTTTTAAATATCCTAACAATAACTTCTAAATATCTAAAGATTTTATTATTATAAACCTATTCTATTTTTTAAAATTATTTAAATTAAATATATACTTTTAATATTATACCCTAATTAAATATATCCATTACATAAAAATATAACTCATATAAATCTTTTTACAATAACTTAAATATAACTCATATAAATCTTTTTACAATAACTTCTAAATATCTAAAGATTTTATTATTATAAACCTATTCTATTTTTTTAAATTATTTAAATTAAATATATACTTTTAATATTATACCTAATTAAATATATCCATTACATAAAAATATAACTCATATAAATCTTTTTATTTTTATTTATTATTATTATTATTATTATTATTAAGAAAAAAGAGATAATGTCATTACATTCTTCAAAATAAAAAATGTACATAACTCCACAAACTGCAAATAAATCTTATATATGGCTTTTAACTTTCTTCTCCTTTTTTTCAACAATTTTTTATACAACAGTTCACAAATCAGATACTACCACTCCATTCCAAAGATACAAAAGTTTGAAAACTAATATAAACTTATGAAAACTAATATAAATGGCTTTTAACTTTCTTCTCCTGGTATACATGTGAGATAGCTTTTTAATTATCTAATAAAGTGTACCATTGTAACTATTCTTAAGCTATGTAGGCACTTGGYATTACCATCACAAATATTAATGGGCATGTGTTATGCAAGGCATCCATCTTATTGAAAAGTCATGTGTTAGGAAGGCATTCGTCTTATTGAAAAGTGTTTGAAAGAAAGTGCCACACAATATAACACCATGTCTTTGGAATGTACAAAATATGTAGTTGTTCATGATTCATGTGACTCACATCTTCAAGTTTGGGAAGTTAATATCATGCACCTCAACTTTCTTTTTTATGTTATGTAACTGGAATGGTTATAAGGAAGTTTATTACTCAGATTATTCTTATTTTATTTTGAACATAACATAGCAATTATAATTAAGAAAATGGTTAAGGGGTGAAATCTTTTTTAATATAAATATATATTCAATTTAAATTTAAATTATTGTTAATAATTGTTTTTCCCATATATATTTAGAAAGTTATTTAAATATAAACAAAATTAAATACAAATTTCAAATGAATTGGATATTTCTTTGACCAATTTTGCAAAACAACCCTTTTTGAAATGAAGTTTAATGAATATAATACCACATTCTAAATAGAAATGTGCCACTTAACAATTGAATGAATATCCATGTCTCCGTGAGGTTGCTCTTCCACCATTATGGGCCTTTGACCGTTAGAGCAATATCGATATGTGACGTGTCGTTATTGATTTACATACAAAATGAAATGACACATTTTTTTTAATATAGTTATTGATATTTTATTGATATCTCCAATTGGGAAAGATCTTACATATGATTCAAGACTTTTTTAACCCTTAAAACTATTTTATTGATATTGTATATTATAAATCTAATTATGTTATTAATTTTATAATATTTTATTATTATTATTATTATTTAATTTAATATAAAAAATTATATTATTTTATAATATTTTAATTAAAATTTTGTTAATAATTCATAAATGTAAGTTTCAAATCTTTTTCTCAATCTTAAAATAAATTATGTCAATTTAATTTATTAACAAGATTTGAAACTTATTTTGAATAAATAGAAATGTGTGAAATGATTATGATTATGATGATAATTAATATTTATTGAGAATAAAATTGATTTATAAAATCTCAAAATTTTTAAAAAGGTAACAAATTTTTATATTTCTTTAAAATTTTATTTATGTATTTAAAAAGCTTTAAGAGAAATGTTTCAATATCATCATAGTTTTGATGACTTGGGAGGTTAGGAAGGTCGATATTGTGACATATATATTGAAATTGTGATCTAATTTGAATATACACATAACACTTTAGGAGAAAGTGATTTTCATCTTCAACCCTCTAACTGTGACAAAGACGATAGATTCTTTCATTCCACGATGTTTTGGGAATTGTCCAACGCTCAATTTTACTATGCAGCTCGTGAGAGTTGGTTCAAATTGTAGCAATGCCGATTTTCTTCTTTGCGCTATTCATAACTGAGAAATACTTTTGGTCTTCTAGGTTATAGTTGACCACCTCCTTCTAGTATCCTAATTTCCTTTTGTTATCTAATTATTTATAACACCACACATTCCTTTTAAATTTAAATATAATAATATTTTTAATATTATAGATATTTTGCAAAATCACATATTTTTCTATTCTCTAATAATTTAACCAAAACTTGACATTTTGTACGATTCCATTTAAATTACTACTTGAAAAATACAAATCATAACAACATACAATTTTTTAATTTTCAAAAATAATTTATTATAAAAAACCACCATATTACCCATTATTGAATTTTGAAAACTTAATTTTTAATGCACCATTTGTATTATGTTAATGCTAGATAGTGAGTCTTATCTGGAAGTAGCATTTACCTCTGAAGGCAATTCTATTCTTTTGGTTGGCATTCAATAATAAAATTCTCACTTGGGATATCTTATAGAAGAAGGGTTGGATAGGTCCAAGTTACTGTATTTTATGTGGACAATAAGCGGAAGACATTAATCATCTCTTCATAGAATGTATCTTCACAAAATCTGTTTGGAACAAATGTGAGCAGCTCCTTCAGTTAAAACGCCAGTGGGTAGGCTACTCACTGCAAAATTATATGGATCTCTGGTTTTCGGACACACAAGTTTCGAATAGTTTTACGCCCTTGTTGTGTTGGTTCCTTTGGAAGGAACGGAATTTAGGATTATTTGAAGGACATATCCCATCGGTCTGGGCGGTGGTTAAAAAAACCTTGGGAGCTTTCAGTACAAAAAAAAACGAGCAAAACATCCCATTTTTGCGTCAAAATCCGATCTTGAGGATGGAGGGTTATTCTTTGGCCACATTTGATGGAGCCGTGGTGGCTAGAGGCACTAACTGTGATGCAGGGGGAACGATAAAAACATAAATGCTCAAGTTTTCCATTGGTTTTTCAATTGTGGAGCATGAACGAATACTAAGGCTGAATTGCTGGGAGCTTGGGCCACACTTACCATCACAAAGTTATTAAACCTTCGGTATATACAGGTTATAGGGGATTCAAAGGTGATAATCGACTGGCTTGATCAGAAAGGAAAGCTTCAAGCTATCAATGTTGAAGCTTGGAAACAAAGAACAAAGGAACTGATCCATTCCTTCAATGGTATTTCTTTTCATCACATCTACAGAGAAGCAAATACGGAGGCTAATAAACTGTCAAAACGGGCCCTCTTGGAGACAAAAGGAAGGATTACATACTATAATTGGGATGGAGAGATTGCTGGGCCAATCTTCCATGTGGATATCTTCTAATTTTCTTCAAATTCTTGTTTCAGTTTAGCAGTATTGGGCAGCACATAAACTAGTTTTTGTTCCTTTTTTGTTGTTCCTGTGTCATGGACGTTTTCTATCTTTTTGTTATTTCTTTTGATTCAGTTAGTTTCAGACAAAGCCTCTTTTTAACTCATTCCTTTCTCAAATGGGTTTTGAGAAGTCAACAAGTATATTGTTTTTGAGATCCTTTGTGGTCGATATAGGGTTTGAGCAAAACATTTTGCAGATGTAATTTTTTTTATTTTATATTTTAATAAAATTTCTGTGCGATTTAAAAAAAAAAAAAATAATGAAACCACGCGATTTTTGTTTTACATATAAAATCCAATTTAGAATAAAATTAGGTTTAATTTAAACGATATCACTTTCCAAATTTTATTTTACCTTCGTTAACTTTAACTTTATTAAAGAATATATAATAAATATGCAACTAGATCTTGTTTTCTTTTCCAAGGATAAGTGGCCACCCTAATGGTACGTAGCTTCTTTTCTAATTAAACCATTTTTCTAATTAAACCATTAAGTTGTTATTATTTATATGAATTTAGAATAATGTTATTTTGTTTTTATTTTGGAAAAATTTATTGAGCACTTCTTCTTTTTTAGATAATGATATTTAGGGTAAATTGGAATCTTTAAGACTAAAGGCTGATGCAACAATATACTCATTAAGCACTTAACATGTCACTTGTGATAATTGATCCTAGGTAAAGAGGATAACACTTCTCCTTTCAATGACCTACATATTAATATATTTAGCGCACTTTACATATTTTTATTTTTTATTTTTTAACTAATATATTTGATTGACTTATGTCACGTCATCATTATGATACTTTACACACTTCCCTTGTGATGGACTATAAAAAACGCCTTTTAATATAATTAATACAAGTCTAATATTCTTGGTGCAAATATTGTTAAACACAACACATACATGTTTTCGTGTTGGGATTTTGTTTTATATTAACAAACTTTTTTTAATTTCATATAAATGTAAAGATGTTGTGAATAATCCCATACTCATAACAATGATGAGATATATATGGTTCATACTTATAACAATGATGAGATATATATGGTTTACATGAGATTACTTACTTCAAAAGCTTTGTTGAGAAATAACATAGTTTCTTGGGCTTCTTAGACTTATAATAGTTATTTATATGACCTGCATAATAGTGTATGTGTCCCACATTTACATGATAATTAATTATATGCACCATTTCATTTCACATCAATATTCTCCTCCTTTTATATGATTAAAAGTATATTAAAATATTAAACAAATCTATTTTAAATGAACATTCACAATTAATATAAGTATAACATATTTGGTGAAAATATTGTCAATGCAATATATTTTTCCAGGTTCGAGGAAAACCCTTCAGTACTTTTCCTCATTTCAAGGATGGTACCTAGGGTGGACCCTAAAATCTCAAGGGAATTAATATAAGTATAATATATTTGGTGCAAATATTGTCAACACAATACATTTTTCCAGACTCAGGGAAAACCCTTCAATACTTCTCCTCATTTCAAGGATGGTACCTAGGGTAGACCCTAAAATCTCAAGGGCAGAAGGCCCACCAACCACAGGGCTCAAAGCTGCCATTACAACAATATACTTGTTATGAAATCAACATATCACCCTTGAGTACTTCTCTTCGTTTCAATGACAATACCTAGGGTAAACCCTAAAATCTTAAGGGCATAAGGCCAACCAACCACAGGGCTCAAAGCCGCCATTACAACAATATACTTATTAGGAATCCAACATCTCACATGTGGTATGAACTCAACATGTCACTTGTCGGAATTGAAGCTGGGTGGGAAGGATAACATCATTCCTCCCAACCACTCGAGCTAAACCCAATTGACATTATCAACACAATACATACATGCTTTTGTTTTATATTATTAATAAGTTTTATTTAAGTGTATTTAATTATTGTTTAAGTGTATTAAATTATTGCAACATAGGGTAGTATCTCGTCTCATGTATTGGACTAATGCTATTAAGGCTAAATGTTACAGGAAAGCACATGACTCCACTAAAGGTAACCTCAACGATGATTGCAAGGGATATTGTTTTTTTTGCGGATACTATCGAGGTTGAAACCGCCCTTTAGTCTTGGAGTAAGACCTAAAACTACTTTTGATTGACTAGGAGCTTATCTTCCCTAGACCTAAGGAAACATGTTAATGACCCAAGACCCAACGACATCTTACACGAGCGAAAATCTATACCGTTATGAACCACAGTAGGTTATTTCAAATAGCATGGTTTTCCTTAAATAGTGGTTATGAGTGAGATAGTATTCACAGATACTAGTGAATAATAAATAAAATAGTGGTTATGAGTCACTTCACATTCACAATTAACAACCAATAATAACTATACTCACAATTAGTTAACCATTAAATTACAACAATAATAATAAGATACAAATAATTTGCAGAAATTTACCTACATTAAAACTTGCCAAACAATAACATCTCTTTATTATATATCACCTTAACAATCCATTTATCATTAATATCTCTTTATTATAAATCACCTTAACAATCCATTTATCATTGATTTGGTATTAATTCTACCTTTAACTTAAAATTTTCAGAAATTTCCAATGTCTAACAAGACAGTCTCAAAATAAAAGTATTATTATTCTTCAAAATAAATACTTCAATTAATAAATTAATAAAATGATGTGCAAAAATTTACCTTCATTAAAACTTGCCAAACAATAACATCGCTTCATTATATTTCTTCAAAATAAATACTTCAATTAAAAAATTAATAAAATATCTTATTACCCCAATTCCAACTACTAAATCGCAGCACATTACTCCAAGTGGCATCCCAAATATTCGTAAGATCCAAACATTTGTAAGAAAGGGTGAGTGTTGTAAGAAGGGGAGGAAGGAGAATGCAGATTCCACCTCCCTTCTTGATGCAATACTAATCCGGACCCGTATATAATCCCCACTCCTCTCTAATTCATCTTTACAGCACAATATCTACAGATCTCTTCATCGGAAAAAGATAGCCGAAAAGCTCCTGCCCACATTTGTACCCTCTTTGGAAGAACATCACCTACGATTCAAGGGTAGATGCCCTACACCAGGTCTGTCACTCGATATCCACAAGGCTTAAAACGAGTTAAAATTCTGCAAATTATCCTTAATCTGGCGCTCTGGTACCCCTCTATTTTAAGCATCGAGGGTTTGTCCAGATTGGCGGAGTTTGATAGGGTCGGAGTTTTGATGTATCTGGAGGYCAGAATGCATAGAAATTAAGAGAGATCCAGATCAGTTTAAGGGCKAATTAAGCCYGTTCTTCAAGCTGGAAGGGGGAATTAGGGTGGTTGTTCAAGCTGGAGCAGTTGAAGACCATAGGACGGGAGCTCACCATGGGCTCCCAGGGCGGATGGGGGCAGTCCAAGGAGTTTCTGGACCTCGTGAAGGCCATCGGCGAGGCCCGATCCAAAGCAGAAGAAGAGAGGATTGTTTTGCGCGAGATTGAGACGCTGAAGAAGAGGATCACCGAGCCTGATGTGCCCAAGAGGAAAATGAAGGAATACATTATTCGCCTTGTCTATGTTGAAATGCTGGGCCACGATGCCTCGTTCGGCTACATCCACGCTGTCAAGATGACCCACGATGACTCCCTGCTGCTTAAGAAGACTGGGTATCTTGCAGTTACGCTGTTCCTAAGCGAGGATCATGATCTTATAATATTGATCGTCAATACCATACAGAAGGACTTGAAGTCGGATAATTATCTAGTTGTCTGTGCTGCGCTCACCGCTGTATGCAAATTGATTAACGAGGAGACGATACCGGCTGTGCTCCCGCAGATTGTCGAGCTGTTAGGTCACCCGAAAGAGTTGGTGAGGAAGAAGGCTGTTATGGCCTTGCACAGGTTCTACCAGAAGGCGTCCTCCACAGTTTCACACGTTGTTCCCAAATTTCGGAAGGTGAGCTATTCAATTCAACTCCCCACACCTATGAAAATACAAACTACTCCCACAAAACACATAATTGATGCTTTTGTATTAGGCCTGCTTCCTACATTATTAAATCACTGGTTATAGATCTGCTAGGAAATGCCATATTAGATGTTGGCATTTTGTTTTCATTATATATATATATATATAAGCACTTTCCGTTGAATATATAAATATTATAGAGAGATGGAATTAATATATGTCAATTTCATAGTGGCATGGAGTAGAGAACCTATGCATGGTTGGTGTTAAAGTAGTAGTAATTTTAACAATCAAGCCGTTGGGGAACTCTTATGTTCTAAAATGTGATGGGCTTCATTCAACTACAACCATCATTGTTATTTCCATGGCTAAATAATCTATTTGTGTTATTATAGCTCCCAAGCATTTTTTCGGTGTTATGAGGGTCTCTCAATTAGCTATTGACAAGATTCGACAATCCTTTTTTTTTTCTTTCCAGAGAAATTCCTATTCAATTGATAATTACATTCTTCAGGTGCCCTTGGCACTTTGTCAAGAAAGACTTGTTCATAATCATTGTCTTCTTAGACTATAATATCTATATTCCTCGAAGGAAATAAAAACTTCCTAACCTATATTCTCTTGAAAGTTCAGTCCAGCTGCTGGACTTTATGCATAAACAGAAAAAAACAGCAAAATTACCAGATCCAGAAAAACAAAGCAAGATACTAGCAACTTTTAAACAACTGCTTCATGTCACTGCAATGTTCCACCAAGTTTCTAGGATGGGGGACTGTGGGAGCACCCCCAAATTTTAGGGAAATTCATGGGGGATGTCAGGGTCCCTATCTCTAAAATTATAAAAATAAAAATAATAATGATAAAATCCCAACAATAACAATTCATCCCATGCTAATTCATCATTGTGCAATGTAAATAGTAAATAGTAAACAGTAAAATACTAAATTCAAATTTGTAAATGATATAAATACGATTCATATTCATATTCAGAAACGAAATATATTGATTCATCAATCATAAATGAAAAACTGTATACATTAATTTAGATTCATCATTCATCATTCTAGAATCCAATTACTAAATTAGTACTAAGCAAAATAGTAGATATTGAAGTCTGTCATCTGAAATAGTAAATTGAAATTACTTGAAGTCAAAAATAGTAAAGAGTGACAAGCTAAGTCACTAGACACGGGGACACGGGACACGAAGGACACGGAAATACGAGTATCCAACACGGGCATGGCGACCCCCAGAAACAGGACACAGAGGACACGTTTATATATATATATATATATATATGATTTTTTTTTTAAATTACACATACAAAAATGAAATATAGACATAAAGATTCATATTTTGTTAGAAACTAAAAGATTTACACGATACAAAACATGTAACTTAATACATTGTAATATCAATGCTGATCAAATGACAAACACTGAACACAAGAAATTAGAACCATAAGCTGCAGCATTCTCAATCTCATTAAGTCATCAAAATCAAAATGTATTACAATGTAGATAGATACTTAGTTAGAGTCACTGATACTATAGGTGGGAATGCCAATGACAAATACAAAATAGCAATAGGGTAGATACTAGAACCATAGATGGAAGAATCTCATAGCTCACGAGTCATGACTGCCAGTAGTCCTCCATGTCATAATCATCAAGATTGGCATCACTACCACTGCTCTATCCTCCATCCTCCTCCTACTCCTCCCCTATATCCAATACAATCTGTGCATTTGTTGATGTGGAGGATGACCTTTCAAAAGGATCACCATCATCAAAAGTGACCGGCTCTAACACTAGTTCATTAAGATCCAAGTTGGCTAATGCCAACTCAACACTGTTGTTCAAGCCCATATCATCAGGAAAC
>JASDQU010507649.1:0-41326 GCA_032191745.1 Picea mariana | reverse complement strand
ATTAAATTAAATATTTTTTTAAATTCTAATTTTTAATCAAGAAAATAAAATGAGTATCATACAATGATAAAAATAGAATATTGTATTTATTTAAAAAAAAATATTTATATTAAATTAAATAATTAAATCACGTTAAAATTAATCTTTTATTCCAAAAAATATCTCATTAGGGAACAAGTGGCTAAAATATAACCTTAAAATTAAGTAGTTAAACTATAACCTTAAAATTAATGCAAAATCTTGAAATATCAATTTAGTTAAACTCTACAAATTTAGTTAATTAAGTTTTGTCTAGTTGGATGCCATTTTTCAATAAAGTGGGTGATCTTGTTCTAGAATAAAGTGGGTGATCTTATTCTAGAAAGTATAGGCTAAAGAGTCTCTACATCATATCTTACAACTAACATTACAACGATTTTATACACTACAATCTAGAGCACCTCTAGTGTGCATAATATCTAATATCTTTGTGAATAAAAAATAAAACTTTGACACCGCCTTGTCCGCAAAATTGACTTGTCACTCTCCAACAACCTTCACATTCCTCACTTGGCATGGATACATTATTTATATATGTTTATCACAAGTGGTGCATGTACACTTCAAAACAAAATCTATAAAATATAGATGTCGATCTGTGTATGCAAACAATAGGCATAACTTAATCCTCAAACACTCGAATAGTGGAGACTAAAATAAGTGTAGGCCACAATATAAGGATTTAATTTTTATTTTTAAATTAATGGCTAAAAACATGAAAAGAACATAATCTTGAAAGCGAACCATCATTTGATGAAATAATAGCGATAATCCACAATCTAGAAATATCATCACATGGAATGGACTAGGCCTTAACTCTAACAAGTGATATGGATTGGTTACATATTTATAAGAATTGCAACTTGTGGGCATACTTAACTAATAACTACATAGCTAGGTTATGAAGAACAACTCTAAGGGTTTCCATTTTATTATTCTTCCACTACATTGCACAGAATTCTAGTCACTAGAACAATAGCTAGGTATGAAGAACATCTCTTTAAGGGGTTCCATTTCACTATCCTTCCAGTGAAACATTACATATAATTATGACTGATAGCACAACAAAAAAATGTTTTTCTTTCATTTTAACTCCTCAACATGTCAGTGCAACATTACATATAATTATGAAAGATACCACAACAAAAAAATGTTTTTCTTGCATTTTAATTCCTCAACATGTCAGTTGCATCATGCTTAGGGTTGAGAGACCAAACAAGATATTTTTCATATCTGTTTCAACATATAGTACTGAAAAATGGCATTTCGGGTCAACCATTTATGTACCTTCTAAAGGGGTGAAAGCAATCAAAGTTCTATAAGAGCAAATTTCAGAAGAGCGAGATGATGGTATGGATGAAAACATTCCATGTCATCCAGCTCGTCAACTCCAATAATCAAACCAAGTTCGTTTCTATTCACGCCTCTCGTATTAGCAATCTCTTGGCCAGAGACAGTTTGCACCTTGACACAACAATTTTCATGTCAACATACCACTAGGTTGATATTCTAAGTCAGGTTACAAACTAGGTTATTCTAGATCGAGATATGAACTAGGTAGGGACTAGCTACTTTGCAGCTATTTCCCTTGTTTTTTATAAGATCATGTCCACGATAAAAATACTATAATCAAGAGCATATATTCATGATGCTTATTTTTTATAAGATCATGTTAAGAGAGTAATTTGCATTAGATTTATATAACATTATCTTTATTTTAAAATTATTAAATATATAATTGAAAGGTGTTGGCACAAGGGTAGACCCAGGGTTCAACGCTACAACAACGCACCAACAAAACCCTAACTACTGGCCTTTTCAGTGACACCTGCGAAGCATATGAAGTCTCACCCGAGGTAGAGGTAGGGGTGGTTGTAGGACTCAGATGTATGCAACCTTAGCTGGGACACAAATCTGTGATTCTAACACTTAACAGAGCACTTAGCAATTAATCTTCACCAATATTCAGTTCTTATTAACATTGCAGACGTACCCTAATTACATCGTATCGCAGTATGTAACCAGATCCATCATCTAATAACACTTAACATAAAAGGAACACATTAGATCTAGCAGGTTCATGCACTAAGCACATCCACATAGGTAAGATCTAACATTCATTCACGTGATTAGGCACAAAGCAACATCAGATCTATTTAACATTCATCACATAGAAACACATTGATACATCGCACAAAACAGAGCAACACAACATGTACGTGGTTCACCCCCACTTTGGGGCTATGTCCACCAACTCTTCTTCTTTATTAATGTCTTCAATCGGTTACAACAAACAGTCACAAAAAACCCTTCTACGCATAGGATAGAATATTTGCACAGCTCGCTAGATCCTTCTTCTTCCGTTGTAGCACAAAGCTTTCTATAATCTCTATAATAACTTGCACTTAGCTCTGTAACCCTTCTACAGTCATGCAGAGAGCACTACTAGCACTTAGATTACATCACATAGATAGGCTACCGTCCTCTACTTACTTCGCCTAGAAATCTATTTATACATACAAAAGTGGGCCTAAGCGTGGTTAAACCCACGGTCCGATATCCCTTTCCCATTACATTGTCCCAAAACCCAAAAAGGGGTCTGAAAGTGGGCTGAGATCCCATGATATCTGCTTCATCTGGTGCTCCATCTTCGACAGGCTGTCGAAGTCCCAAAAATGGTCAAATAAGACCAAGTGTTCCTCAAAACTTGGTCAAGGGCCAATAGGCCCCCAACACTCACCTTTGACTCATCCCGAGTCACTCTGGTCTGAGCAATTTCGCTTTCAACGCCTCGAGCTTGGCTCGAGCTGCTTCGACCTGCTGCAATGCTACTGCTTCTTGTTCAGTGAACTCCTGAATAAGTGCATCATTGAATGGTCCTTCGAGGCGTTGTTCTACTATACTCACAACGTGTTCAAGTTCTACTCCTTGGCTTTCAAGTTCAATGAATAATTGGCATGCCTTTTCTTTCACTGGTCGAAATTGTTGAGAGAGTTCCGTTACTTTACTCTGGAGTGTGCGTACTTGCTGCTGGGTCATGTGTTTCTCTGAAAAGCTCTTCATTCTCTCAACTGGTGATAAGGCCTTTAGCTGCGCTTGTAACGTGTCTACCTGCTGCTATGTGTGTTAGAGCTGCAACTCTAACGCCTGTAATTCTAGATTTTTTGTGAGGTTTTCATACGTCTGGGCGCTTCTGGAGCTCAAATGCTTGTATTCCAAGGCAAAGGATTTTAGTTGGTCAACTGCACTTCAGGAAGTGGCCTCTCTTAGATATCTTATTTCTTGAGCTGTCTCAAGCACAATGTGAAGTTCCAGGTCTACGATGCGCTGCTGAAGTTGCTGGATCACTCCTTCTAGTTGTGCCACCTGCTATGGAACTTGTTATAACCCTAATTTGCACCAGACATGCTTACCTAACATCAGGCCATCTCAGATTCCTTCTTTTCCAAAACACTGTTGAACAACTCTTCTTAAAAACCCCTTTTATAAGGACCCACACGCCCTGCTCCATTACTGAACGCGTGTACATGCTAGCTGATCCAAGACAGCTCGTGTGTACCTACAAAAGCACGGAAAAGGAAAGTTGCTTACGGAACACACAACTTTGGGTAAGTTAACTAAACCTTTTGTCCATGCATGGCCGATCACTCAACCAAATACCTAGCTTCTTCTAGCCTATAAAAGAAGGGTTAGGGGTACCATTTGAAAGGAGGAGAATCACAGTAAAGAAACTATACCCGATTGAGCATTCCCTTTGTCCCAACCTTTAGCCATCCTTGTGCAAAGAGAATTATAGAGCAAAGCAGTTGGAAGACAGTGGAAGAAGAGCCCAAGACCAGGATCGAGGAGTAGTAGCTGAATTTATCATTGTAAGGTATCATTGTGAAGTTAATAAAATAATTGATTTTCCCGTCCCGCCATATGAGATTGTCATTATTGGAATATTGATTGTATGATTGATTAAATCTCTAACCCATTAGTTCATAGATCAAATGCATGTGGATTTCTTTGTTTGTCTTTAGTGAATGGAGGTCAGCATTGGGAGGAAAGTTGTAGTCAAATAACAACCAAGCGCAAAAAGGGATTGACATCAAACACGAAAAATAAGGTACGTAAACTTAATCTCTTGAGCCTTGTATTTACATATGAATAATGGAGTTTAGGCATGGGATGATGGTAAAAAGTAAGAATCTTTAGGTCATTTCCGCATGCATGATAAAACCCTTAGTGCTAGTCTATAGGAGGTATTTCCCACCCACAACATAACTCGTTCTTCTATATGGACTTCAATGGTTGTCACAGAGCGAAGTGCTCTGTGAACCCGTTTCTGTATTTCGAGTTGATCTACGAGAAATTGTTCCCTGTCTTGCTGTAGCACTGCTTTCTCTTCCTCCCACTTTGCTTGAAGAGCTACGTTTTCTTGTTTTGCATTACTACGTTGTTCTAGCATATCTTTCTATGCCTGCGCCAAATCTTGGGTAGCTTGTGCTGTTTGTTCCTGAGCTCTTCAAAGGCGAGCTTCAACTTTATTGGCGATCTAGTGCAGTTGGGCCGGCTCATCTCCTGGTTCTTCTCTTCCACTTGTCAAGGGTGTAATAGAAACTGCGTGGCTGGATTGTAGTGCCTACTGCACTTCTTGAAGTTCACCCTTGATTCGGTTGAATACCTCCTCCTGCCTCACTTCTTGATTTTCTGCGATCTCCAATGAAGCATCATTCAACGTAGCGACTAAGAAGTCGAAGTCGTCTGAGGTGAGGGTAGTCTTAAACGTAGCTCTGGTGGCTCTGGATTTCTTTCAGGACGAAGGCTTTGGTGGGGTAACCTTCCTTTTCTTAGTTGGATCCTCTTCATCTCTAGGTGAAGTAACTTCACCTTTGTTTTGCTCGACTTCTGTGCCACCTAGTTCTCCACCATCATCTCCCTTCTCAGGTGAGATCGAAGATGTCTCCACCGATGTGCTATGGACATCATGCACTTCGTCATTTTTCTTCGTTTTACTTGGTTCAGGTGTGTCCATCATAGTTTCAGGGCTATCCACATTAGACATCTCTGCGAGGTCCACTGGAACAAGGAGGTCTGCTTACCATTCCTTGGTAATCTCCTCCAAGTCATCTTCTATCAATTTGTAATATGACTAGAGCTACTGTTTATCCTCATCAGCGTGCCCTGTAATGTAGGTGAAGTGGCGATCCACGTTGAACTTCATCAAGGGTCTAAACCTGTAAAGTGTGTTCGGGGTGATGCGTAGTGTAGACTGGATTGCGATCTTCAACTGGTTGTAGTAGGAGTGGAAGATGACATTGCATTTCCACTGTTTTCTCATGTCGCTGGAATACCACAATGTACAAAACTTCGCAGCCAGTGGTTCGAAGGGTTCTATATCCAGGAAAATGGCACCTTCTGGTAGCTCCTAGGCAATGAAAGCCATAAGTATGAGAAACCAACTAAAGTGGAAGTCATACCCTTGGTATTACGCTTCTCTGCAATCAATCTCTAGTTGATTGACAAGGCACTACACCCAGTTCATCTGTAATCCCTCTATGCACTTCCCTGCGAGGCCGACCACGAATCTGGTCACTTGAGTTGGTCTATTCTTATGAAATAACTTGCCCATGATCAAATGACAAGCAAGGTGCACTGCACCACTCCGGATAGAGGCTACCTTGTAGCCTTGTGTGCCCTTCTCGACATCGCCATATGTTTCCTTAATTCTCTACGCTAATGCTTGGTCAGAGGTCTTTCTAGGGTAGAACTCCTATGGGTCAGGGCCTTGCATGCTAAGCCCTATGATCCGATTGATCAAGGTTGGATCCACAGTGATGCGTCGGTTTAGCCATAGGTATCCTCCTTGATAGTAAGATAGAAGCAATTTTATGCACGCATTCACCTCCTGGTGTCTTCCAAAGTGTGAGATCTTCATAACATTCAACAATGTATACTGCGCGAGGTTCTGGGTCCAAGACTATGGGATGATATTTGAGTTCTTTCCTTTCGTCTTCGTTAGATACTTGTGCGGGGCAAGCATACTGTAGACTTTCCTGTCGTCGAGGTTGAAGTCACTAAACTTCAACATTACGAGCTTGTCTTGATTGGCTCGAACTACGTGCACCCCTTTCGGAAGGTACGCGGTGATCAAAGTATACTCTAAGTCTCTGGGTACATTGTCGCGGTTAATCTCACCTCTTAGAGGTGGTATGCAAGTTGGAAGAATGCATGGAATAAGCTTGGCATTCACAATGTTGTCTCTGTGCTTTGTTCTTGTCTCTATCGTGGTTCTGGAAGGTCTTGCTCTGCAAGTAGTTGAGGGAGAAGATTGGACTCCTCCTGTTGATGACGCTTACACACCTGCAGACATCCTTCTTTCTGACATGACTCTCTCAGTAATTAAGTCAATTAGAACTTCTTCGACTTCTTTCTCTACTGCGCTGAGCTTGTCTGACATACAAGCTCGGGGTCGATTAGATCGGGTGTGAACTAGATTCAAAAACTGCAGTGGAGGGTACAGGAACAAGGCGATGATCACAGTAAAAAATAATCTCAGGCTATGGGCTCAAGTTATTAGTTAGCAAAAGGTATTCTCGGTGTGTGGCACAACGAACTAAGTAAGAAAGTTAGCGACAGTCTGCTTGCAACAGGTATGAGGCGCCATTAACTCATGTTCTATCTGTTATGGTGCGGTCTGATGGTCTAGTGGCAAACCATCAATGCTTTTCGACCCATTCGAAGCGGCAATAGAATGGTTATATTAGCTTCCAACGGCTATATTTCTTCGCCTCGGCGAAGTGGCCTATGTCACTGGACTGATATCTTGGAGAAGTTCAATTTCTGTAAGTTTCCTGTTCTGCGAGGTTCCCTCTGAAATATTCTGTAGTCTGTCGATCTTATCTCTCCTTTTACTTAGTTTCCTAGCCTTTTTTCCAGGGAGATTCATCTCGGGGATTCTCTTCCCATTTTGATTCTTATTTTCCTTGAACATAGGTACTTCGTGCTACTGATATTCTCTCCTAAGACCCAGGGGTAATAATTCTTCTTTTTCTGGGACATGTGCTTCAGTTTTCTGTGATCCTTCTGACATTCTTTCAGCTTCGACATCTGGGCCTCTAATGATAAGTGGCTTTGATCTATTCTCCTGTTCTTCAATCAACTGTGCAATCCTTCTGGTCATGAAATATGTTAACTCTTGTCTTTGCTGTTCTAAAACTTTTTCTTCTTCTTTCTTTTTGGCTTGATCTCTCTTAATCCAAGGTTTTCCTAGTAACATAGTAAACAGGGCGCTGTCCTCAATAAACTTGATAATCTCAAAATCTTCTTTTGTCAAAGTTCCATTAGCATTCATAGATATCTTAGTGAGCTTTCCACATAGGGTCACCAGCTTTCCTCTAAAGAGTCTTATTCTTCTTAGTGAAGGGATCATAGCACGTCTTCCTATAGCTTCCCAAGTTCTCTCTGGCATGATGTTCACTGGTGTTTCTTCATCAAGAACACAATCAGTGTCAAAATCTCCTATTTTTACTTCGATGCATTCTTTTTCTTTAAAGATCTATGATAACCTAAAATGTCGGTGGTCATTCAGGGTCTCTTTCATTTGTAGTAATACTTTCTCAGATTCTTACTGTGCTTTGCCTATTTCTAGAGTTGTCTTAGGGTTTTCTTTATTCAAATTCATTCTTTCAATCTTAGCAATCATTCTAGGGAAATCCAACACTTCATGGTCCAAAGATTTGCAACAAAGACAACTAGGTCTTCCACCCAGGCATTCCTTAGCTAGATGGCCTGGTTTTCTACAACTGTAACATAGGGTTAATCCTCTCTTTATTGTAAATTATCCCCAGCCTCTTCTGTACTATGCACTAGGATCATGGTAGCTAGCTTGAAAAAAATTCTTTCTAGGATCCTGCATCCATTGGTTAGTCCAAACATTCTTTCTATGTATAGGTATCAAATTTATCATTATTCTTACCATATCTATTCATATCAAACCTTCTTTCATCTAACAATGCCCTAGTTTTCAAGCTAGGACAGACTCTATCAAGCATACCTAGATCCATATTTTAGAAACATATTTTTTCACTTATCTTTCTTTTATAGAGCATAAAGCTTCCATATCTAAAAACTTTTAGCTGTTCTTACCTCTATCATAGCACAGAGCTTACAGATCTTACTTCTTTCTATAGATCTGACCTCTTTTCTTCATAAACTTCCACGTTAACCTTTCTTAGAGCACAAAGTGTTCATATCTGACTTCTTTTCTTCAGATATGTCCTTCCTTATTTAGCACAGAGCTTTTCAAATCAAGTGGATTACCGTGCACTAGAGAACAGGTCCATGCACAGAGCTTCCAAAGTTTCAGGATGAATATTTGCACAAAGCTTCTTCTTTCTCAGTTCCCAACAATCACAGTTTCAGCGCCCGAAAATAGAACAATTTGTTGGCACAAGGGCAGACCCAGGGTTCAACGCTACAACAATGCACCAACAAAACCCTAACTATCAACCCTTTCGACAACACCTACGAAGTAGATGAAGTCTCACCCGAGGTAGAGGCAGGGGTGGTTGCAGGAATCAAATGTCTGCAACCTTAGCTGGGACATATATCTGTGATTCTAACACTTAACAAAGAACTTAGCAGTTAATCTTCATCAATATTCAATTCTTAGTAACAGTGCATACGTACCCTAATTACAGATTATTGCATTATGCAACCAGATCCATCATCTAATAACACTTAACATAAAAGGAACACATTAGATCTAGCAGGTTCAAGCACTAAGCACATCCACATAGGTCAGATCTAGCATTCATTCACATGATTAGGCACAAAGCAACATTAGATATATCTAACATTCATCACATAGAAACACATTGATACATCACACAAAGCAGAGCAACACAACATGTACGTGGTTCACTCCCACCTTGGGGCTACATCCACCAACTCTTCTTCTTTATTAATGTCTTCAATCGGTTACAACACACAATCACCAAAAACCCTTCTGTGCACAGGATAGAATATCTGCGTAGCTCGCTAGATCCTTCTTCCTACGTTGTATCAAAAATACTTCTATAATCTCTATAATAACTTGCACTTAGCTCTGTAACCCTTCTACAACCATGCACAATTCACTACTAGCACTTAGCTTACATCACATAGATAGGCTACCGTCCTCTACTTACTTTGCCTATACATCTATTTATACATACAAAAGTGGGCCTAAACATGGGTAAACCCACGGGTCGATGTACCTTTCCCATTACATTGTCCCAAAACCCAAAAAGGCGCCCGAAAGTGGGCCAAGATCCCATGATCTCTTCTTCGTCTGGCGCTCCATCTTCGACAGGCTGTCAAAGTCCCAAAAATGGTCAAATAAGACCAAGTGTTCCTCAAAACTTGGTCAAGGGCCAACAAAAGGTAAAGGTTAATTTTTAAAAGATTTTAAATCAATGAGTTACTTATATATTTTTTATTTTTTTATACAAATTAAAATTAAGCTCACCTCATATAAAATGTACAAATATTGGAATGAATACTATACTATATTTTCAATACTATATTGTAAAATGCACCTTAAATGTAAACATAAAATACATGTGATATCATGAATGTCTAATAAAAAGTTGTTTTCCTAAACCATGGACTCAAAGCCTCATTCCACTTATTTTTTTGGAAAAGAAGATCAACTTATGGCTAGAAAGTCATGGAAAAAGAGCTAAAGGCTCGGCCAAATTTAGGAGCTATCATTCAAGTGTGGACCACCTTGTTACACTTAGGACCATTGTATATGAGTGTCACAATAATAAATCCAACCTCCTATGTTGCTTTGTTGACTTTAGAAAAACTTTTGACACAATGCCTAGGGATAACCTTTGGAATAGATTAGCAAAGTTAAAAGTTCATTTCAAGTTGAGAGCTACTGCAATAAGGTTGTACACGAATAATATTGCTAAGTTTAGAAACACTAAGGGATGGTCAAAAGAAATTAATTGTAATATATGACTTATGAAAGGTTGTCCCTTGTCCCCTACCCTTTTTGGCATATACATTGACAAGTTAGAGGGTTTTTTCAAAGACGCAGGTTGTGTTGGTGTGACTCTATATGGTATAGTCATCATCCTTCCTCTTTACGGTGATGATGTTTCTCTCATGGCGAGGATTCCCCATGATCTCTACCAAAAACTAAATGTTCTCATAGATTTATGCTCTAATATGGATATGACTATTAACACTAATAAAATCAAGTTTATGATAATAGTATCCTAAAATATCACTTATACTAATTTTGTGTATGAAAACAGCTTGGAGGAAGTGACTTCATGCAAATATCTTGAAATTGACCTTCATCACAAGCCTAATTGAAACTAAAGCATTGAGAAAAGGATAAATGAAGGGTGGAAATATTATTATGGACTTAGAAACAATTGTAAATGAGTGGATGTTTGGCGTTTGGCTATGGGATATGAATAAAATCCTCTTAGAAACTCTCATCACTCTTGTTATCATATATGTTTATGAAGTTTGGGGATACACCATCTCTAGAGAATCATGGAGAAAGATAGAGAAAATCCAAAAGTTTTTTATAACTTATAATTTCGAGATTAAAGTAAATACACCCTATCCTATCCTCTGTTGGGATCGGGTCTTCAAAACTGTAGTTAATGAAAAGAGAAACAAGGAGAATAAGAAATCACACAAAAAAGATGAATAAGGGGGCAATGATATCTATTTATTTCTTATCCAAATGGAGAAATGAGTTTTCAAGTCTCAATAAGCTCCTCACGAGATTCTACATTTAAATAGGAAATATCTCAAGCATTTTCAAAGCAATGGAAATCCAAATGCTTGAGAGTCCTTCGAATTGTAATTGTTAGGGCATGTGTTTTCACTACCCAACAATATCCACCTTGAAAATAATTTTCCTTATACCTTTCCCAAAAAATCAATCATCATCTTTCATGCAATCCCATGGAATCCAAACACCACCACAACTTCTCTAACAATATTGGTTACGTGAATATGTTTGCACAGTTTGCTCTAGTATGGACCAGTCCACCTCCATAAATAATATGAATCTGAGGTATATCTCCTCTTGTCCAAATCTCCTGAATCATGATAACCATATAAAAAATCATTGCATCCATTGTAGGTGATACTTATGCCTCTAAGATACTGAAGTGCCCATTTCCATGCTCTTTACCTAGTTTTTCCATGTGTCCATTGACAACACCAATTGCATGTAAAACAATTGAACATTTCATCACAAACATCAACCTTCCCACTGCATTTGCATAAGGTACATGTGACATACTTTTTTTATTCCTTACTACTAGTACATAAAATTGAAGAAATCTTACAATGGAAAGCTAAAGGGATATTTACCGGTTTCACAATGTTCATACTGAACCTCATTGATATCTTCTCGATAGACTTATTAAAACTATAGATTACCATTTTTCCCATCTCTGCATACTTCTATGCCCAGAATTTGTTTTTCTTCTCTTGGATCCTTCATTTGAAACATCTTTATCAATTGAGCCTTTAACCTGCTAACCTCAACTATGCTTTGCTTGCAACAAGCATATCAACAACATAACACCAATATAATGAATATGAAATAAACACAATGATCATACTCACATATTAATAAAATTTGGCTCACCATGAAGGAATCAAACATCTTGTACCATTTCTTGGTTACCTTAGTCCATGCAATGATTCCCCGAGTTTGCAAACAAATCTCCCTTTGCAATCCTAAAAAACTCCTGATTGTTCCATGTACATATCTCTGCTAGTGATAATTTGTTGATCCACGAGGATCTCCACATAGGGAATTATTACTTTTCACACCATAGAGAAGATCATTGAAATGTTGATTAATGATAGGTGACAAAGAATGATTAACATTTCATTTAAATTGTAAAAATGATTTTATATGAGTATGAGAAGCTCATGTATTATTCATTCAAATTGGAAAAATGATTAATACTTGAAGTGAGTGGAAATTTCCCATGTATTTTTCATTTAATTTGTAAAATGAGAATTTAGTTTTGTGTGAGAATCCACCTCACAAATTGGTTTCCTAGTTTCAAGGGGAGGTTAAGAGTCTCATGAGTTGGTTTGAGATTCTTCTTCATTATATCCCAAACAATTTCCTAGTATCAAGGGGAGGTTAAGAGTCTCATAGGTTGGTCTGAGATTATTTTTCATTTTTGTCCTTGAGTTTTTATTAGATCTTAAATTTGTGGATCTTGTCTCCTTGAATTACGGAGTTAAGGAAACTATATAAACTCCTTATGTAAGCTCTAGGTTTCATCCTTTTATGGATCCCCTTTATGGAGCTTGGAGAGAGAGCTCAAGAGAGCTTGAAAGAAAGGAATTTAGTCCTTCTAGTGTCTAAATAAATGTCACTTATGTGAGAACCTTAAGTTCTCTTTGTATAAGGGAAGGATGCTCTGAGTTTTCGTCCCTATATGGATCATACGCCACTTTTTGTGAAAATGTTTCATCCCTTACTAAAGGAAGGATAATAAAGTGATTCATATTCCAAGCGGATCCAGAGATGTAGCCAAAAGAGTCTAGTGAACTCCGTTAACACATGGGTGTCAAATTATATGCGTGAGTTTTGATTTCATTCTCACTTGATTAAGTAGATATTTAATTACACATACACACATTGTTATCGCACAATCTGTACTTTCCCAAAGCCCAAGGTGGATACAAGATTGGTGTAATGGGGAGTGACCTATCACTGTCACCTTAATAGGAAACCCCTTTCTATTTAGGAGTATGTTACGATACCCCAGGGGATATGTCCCCAGTGACCCGAGGGTTTGAGAAGGGTAAGGTAAAAGGTACAAGAAAGTCCCCTCCCCCTCTCACAGATCACTCAAGTCAAAGGTTATTTGTGTCTTATAGAGATGAAGCAAAAACTTAAATAAGGTGTATCTACCTAGAACAAGACAACAAATATATAAAAAGAGTGCAATTTCCAAGTATCATATGATGTTAGTGCTTCATAAGACCATGAACCTCTGACAAATAAGTAAGCTGATATAAAACTGCAATGATGTAATTATTTACAACAACAATGAATGTTTTGTGATAGCCTCAATAATTATGCCTTGAAAATGCTTGAAAATGACAAGAAAATATAGCTCTAAGTTGACAAAATGATAACAACTTGTCAGAAGAAAAATTGGCAATGTCTAATCAGCTTTTAATGTCACTTTTTAAGATAAATTTGCTGCTGTTAGACAGTTGTAGCAATATTTTGCAACAAAAACAAGTTATTCAATGTATTAGTCTAGTCTAAGGTTAGTAGAAGTTAGTAAAAGTTTCAACGAATATAGTTTGAGAGTTGTTTTGATCAATCAATCATTATAGTGGGTAAACTAGTACCTTTATAGGGTAATGGAGTCTATAGATGACGATTTTCTCTTGGAAGAAATGACACAATGATTATATTTACCTAAGGATAAGAGATGGATGGAGGAGGTGTTGGATCTTCAAGGCCTCAAACATCCAAACCCTAAGGATAAACTTGCTAGAGTGTAAGCAATTTTAGGCTCTAGCAAAATCTCCCTTCCTTATACTATTAAAAGATACTTGAAGCAACAATTGACTAGAGAATGACTTCTAAAGTGCTAGTATTTAGGGCTTTATAGGTTTACCTAGGTCAAAATATTCTTAGCAAGGTCTAGCAAATGAAGAGTAAAGAAGTAGCAAATTAATTCCTTTACCCCTAGGGTTTGTCAAGCAAGCAATTTCATAATCTTTAATATGAATACGGAAATTTACCATAAGCCATCAAATAAAATGAAGAATTGCAGATTTAATTACTTCACCGAGAATAATCAAGCCATAAAACCCTAGAATTCCAAGTAAATTCACCAAGAAATGATCCAAGTTGCAAAATTTAGCCTCCAAGAGAAAATGCGTCTAGAATTTCAGCCAATAACCCTAAAAATGGGTGCAACTTTTAGACCACACTACTTGTGTGATGAGTGATGATGAAAAAATGAGAGTCTTTTCTCTCCATTTATATAGTTTTAATGACATTTAATTAAAATTAGGTCATAAAAAGGCCGACATGGCCAAATTACATAAAAAATCCAATTTTTACATAAATGAAATTAATTAAAACCTAATATAATTTCCAAGGGTGACTTCATGCTCTTCTAGGGTGATGTTAGGCCCCTAGGGTGGAATTTTAGGCCTCAAATGCAGAATGTTTGGCCTCCAAAGGACCTGAATGTTACCACAAGTGCCAACTAGCACATAACTTCCCAAACATGTGCATGAAACCCAAACATGTGCATGAAACCCCCCTTTACCCAGACAAATGCTCAAAGACATTATGCAATTTAACAAGTCAGATTTGGAAAGGTTCTCAGGATGTCCTATTGGGATAATCCTCCTTAAGTTCGAGGTGTTTCCCAGGTGGGATCCAATCTAGTTCATGTAAGTGTGTGTGAGGTTACATGGGAGTGTTTGGGCATAGGGTGTAGTGATAACATGGAAATGTAGGTCTTACCTATGGGTGCCTCTATAGAGGGCGAGCTACACCTTATCATGGATGCCATTTTTTCCTAGCCCATTCCATGCCTTTTATTCTTATTTTTATTTCTTTTGGTATTTCTCTTTCATGCTTCAAGGGAAGAGCTGGGGACACTGTCCTGGCTTGGTGACCAGAGGTTGCAGCACTACCCATAAGCATTTCACGAAGATGAGAAGGATGGCTCGTGATGAGACCCCCTTTCTCTTGGCTATGCCACCAAGAGCCACTACCCTAGTTTGGTGACCGGATAGATGGTAGTGTCATACCAATACATTCCCATGGTCTTAATAGGTCAAATCATGATGAGACCTCACATCCACCAACTAGTACCTTGAGTTTTGATTTATCTTATGGGTTCCCTTTTCTTACTAAGAAGATTTTTATTTCTTTCTCAAGAATCCCTGGGTGAAGCATCCCAAAGGTTTCATCTTGGATTTTAAATCTTGCTAGCTACTTTTACCCTCTAGGCCTTTAGCCCCTTTTTCCCACAAGGCAAGGTACAACCTATGACATCCCCAAAAACAAATTATTTTTCAGAATTCAAAAAATTGTTAGAAAACTATTCCATTCTTGGTAAATTTGAATTTGGATTTTTTTTTCCATTTATGGCAATTCCAAATTTCAAATTTGGAAAATTGTAATTAATTATTATGACTATTGGGCATAGATTCTGATTTGACCCAACTAACTATTTGATTATGACACTTGTATGAAAACATAATATTTTATATTTACTGCAGGAGGACAAATGGAATAGCCATGTTAAAATCAGTTGACCATGACTCCATGAGAGGGGAACATGTTGGAGCTACCTCAGGGTTGATTTTTACAAGTGGCAATTCAAGGATTTGGCCATTGGCAGCCCCTAAAAATCAGGGATTTAGAAATCTGCGAAAATTCCCAAGAGAGGGAAAAGACCTAGGCAATAAGGGGGATTTTTTTGATAAATAACATATGTGAGGAAGTAGGATGCTACCCAGTATGCTGGGGAAAAATACCATTGTGTACTTCCTGTTATGAACACTGATTATTGAGTGTGAGGCAAGGAAAAGACTACTGATAGAGGAAGACAATGCTAAAGAGGAGATTTCAAGTTTTCCCTCATGGATTCATGGTCAGGCTAGGGGGTGAATTGGGTAAGCATTGGCTGCCCTATTCTAATGTTTGGGAGGAATGTGGCTGTTTGTTTTCCCGCAGACTAATTCAGATATGTCTCTCTACTCTCCTATTTTCATGAATGTACCATTGAAATGATTGTATCCAGTTACTATTGTGGACAATTATCTTACTATCATATGTATTAGATAGAATTACAGAGTTGTTGTAGATTAATTGGAGTAGAAATAATTTGATTCGATTAAAAGACTGTAGTTACTCGAGCGTAGTATACTATTCACTATAGGGACGACCTAGTATTCTACATAAATGTATCTATATGGACTTATGTAGGTTCTATGTTGTAATAACATAAGCAATATATTAATTTATGAAATTATAAAGTGATGTGTTATAGTTCTAGTGGAAATAAATCCAGATCCGAATATTAAACGATGTTACCGGACTACTGTGTGTTAGTTGTGCCAAGAACAGACCCATTTTATATGAAGAAATAAAAATTAATTATGCACATCCTAAAATTTCGAATCCTGGAACGTTCTACCGGTCATAAGATAATTATATGGTCATACACCTTTAAGTACTCAACATCTATAATGAGATTTCAATCTGTGTAAACATTTAGATAATTCTGGAAACGAGTTTAGGAATATTATATTCATTTATTTCTGCACCGAACTATAACTACGAATATCTAATACACAGAGGATAATTATTGATCATTACAGAAAGGTTCCCATGAAAATAAACTATATTAATATAGAAGAGAGCTACAATTTTTTTCCTCGTAATAACCTCAAAAAAAAGAGAATGTACAAAGTTGAAAAAATGGCTAGAACGAGTCCTTAAACTCTCAAGAGCATAAATCTTGGGATAGTGAAATTCATTTCAATATGGGGTTTCTTCCCCTTCTGTTTTTCTAATTAAGGATTTAAATTACAAGCAAATCGGCTACCCTGGGAAGCCTGGTAATGACAAAACCTTACTATGAAATTTTGTACAGTAGCGAACAAAACTTAGAGACTAAGTTTTAAGTCTGGTTGTCGGAACTCGAATACCTTTCGGGTCCAGCAATAATCTGAGTCCATTGAACGTGAAACATCCGAATCCTGAAATGGATCGTGATAATCAACAATGGGATTTAGAGAGAACAAAAGTTAAATAGAAACAAAATTATTTTTCGAAAACCAGAAAGTAGAGAAATTTAATCATGAGAAAATAAATCACGTGTAGAGAGAATCCACAAAATTAAATACTGAAGATTTAATACAGGAATTATTACTTAGCTTGTGATTGGCATGGAAATTCTTCCATCGACACCGTTGAACGAATTGATCCATAGTTGAAAAGGGAAATGGAACCAAAGAAGGATGATGGGTACCCCTCATAGGAAAAACAAGGGCCCATCATTAGTGATTACAACTGAGAAAATCTTAATCGAATAAGAACAACTA
This sequence comes from Picea mariana, assembly GCA_032191745.1. Classification (NCBI taxonomy): domain Eukaryota; kingdom Viridiplantae; phylum Streptophyta; class Pinopsida; order Pinales; family Pinaceae; genus Picea; species Picea mariana. Next base: position 24,166 of record JASDQU010507649.1, on the reverse strand, counting down.
ATAGAACAGAACTGCAAACAAGTAGAATGATAATTTCATACAGTATGATACATGAACCACTGAGATAACTACCATAAATTGAATAATTCATTTTTATTTACCCTTTTTGTTGAAGTAATGTGAATAGATAGTTTTAAATACATAATTATAGAGCTCAGTGCTTGGAATAAAATCCCTAAATGGAAATAATTTCATAGGCGAAATAATCACAGAAGTTGAGGGAGTGTGTTCTTCCTCTCAGATTTAAGAGTGGTTAGCTCGAAGATTTTTGCCATCCCCGACTCCTTGCGAACCCAGGGGATTTATTACACAATCACATCGGCAATAATGGTGAACAATTTATACACATAGGATATGGTGGCGGATATACGGATCACAATAGAAAACAAGAAATAATTTAACCATAGGATTTACTCGGCGATAAATATGTCGAAGACACCTGGAATTAAGATGCAAGGGTCTAGGCGATATAAAATATAGTGAGGCCTATTATTACTTTTGGGATCTTTGTCATTTCCCTATAAATATATCCATATTTATATACAGCCTTATAACAAGAGGGGCAATAAACTCTTCGAAGCTTTAAATTCCAAAAACATAACCAAGAATTTTTAGTCTCTTATCGAGTTATACCGAGATCAAACATACATTACGAGGACTGGAAATGCATAGAACTTACCTCTAAACTAGAAGAACCAACTCATATTCTTGTGACTCTCCTGTCTCCTTCAGGATCCCTTACAATCCAGAGCCTTCTACGAGGGTTCATAGAAGAAAAGATACCTATCGCAAAGTAACAGGAAATTAATAGAACCCAATACAGAATAGGGGATCTACAACAACCCAACAAACCGATAAATCCTCAACTCAAACTAGAGGATATAAAAACCAATAGATTTAAGAGGAGTAGACGGTGACCACAACACATATTTAAACATTCAAGAGTCACGGGTTCAAAGGCAAAATAACACAGAGTCTTTGGCTTACTGTATGTAGGGAACACCTGAGGGATGAATGCCTCCATAGTCTCTGCCCAGGTCATGTCCACCCAAACTACCAACCACTTACAGAGCTAAGCTACCACAGGGTTAGTGCTAAAACACTTCTTTTTGCAAATACCTAGACATAGGCGAGGGAAAAACACTAATCACCTACCAACCCTTCGCAGAAGTAGAGTAATGGTGGTAGTATGCAATAGTAGCTTACCATGTGAACAAGGTGAGGTGGCAGGTTTTACGTTGGACACAATAATCAATTAATAAACCTCGGAAGGCACCCTAGCATATATCCATTATTAGGCTAGATATGGGCTTTAACTCAAGATCTGACAAGTACCTCAATCGGCTTTACACCAATTCTGTGCGAGGGAGATGAATATGTTAGGTTCCTTTATAGTACAACTGATAAGTCTAGCTTCTCGTCAGTTGAGGTGAGACCGCCTGGTTCGTTAACTTGAATGCATTCGGAAAGGAGGACTGGTACGCTTGAACCCTTCCACGATGCCAACCGTCAACCCACTTCAAGTCTGGGGTAATGATAGCGTAAGGTTAATCGCGACCTGCTTCACATAGAGTTTATTTCTCGAGAAAGCTAACAAAAATTAAATTCCTTCATTAATTTAAAACTTGTGACCTTTAATACGAGAAAGGTGTAGTTCCTTTCAAAACCCAATACCTCTTGTATAAGTTCTCTTATGTTATAATCAACGATAATGTTATGTTTGGAGAGGTTTGGAATACCTTTAATGTTTAACATTTTACAAATTTAGAAGTTATGTCTAGGGACGGGTCTTTAACCCTTCTACTAACATTAGAAATGTTAGTAACTGAGGAACTAGATTATATAGTGAATTTAGCCTTGTATCCATTATATATGTGGTTTCTAGACAACCCGAGATAATCAAAGAATAAAATATCTTCCAAAGGAAGTTAGTTGTATCGATAGTAGTGGTAAACATAGCCCTTATGAGAGTTGATAGTATCGACACCTATTTATTTATGATAACCTTGATACCTTCGAAATAAGTTGACCGAAGAGAATGGAATTTTAATGTCCCTAAGAAAAATATATATATATTTTTTTTATTTTGTAATTTTGGGGATCATTACATATGGTATCATAGAAACAGGTTACAACACTTGGACCTTGAATAGGACCATCTGATTTACTTAATATATAATTCTATTTTTATAAAGATAATAAAAACCTTTATTGTTACAAGCAGAAAACCCTTTCTATTTTGTGTTAATCATGGCAGTAGTAAATGACGACGGGGAAATTAGAATCGATGGAAATCCTGAACAAAGACTTCCTGAAAATCAGAGACATAATAGTGATGAAAGTTCACCTACTAAAGTTCTAGAAACAATGAGGAATCTCATCGTCAAACTGCAGGTTTTCAAAGACGACATTGAAAAATTAAAGAAAGCTCAACAGGAACAACAAGAAATAAATGAAGTCCTACTGTGTAGTATAGTGACCAAGAAAATCCCAAAGGACGATAATAACGATGAAGAAGTCAGCAAGAGAGCTTCCAAGAACTCGGAACCTGAAACAAAAAAAGGAGACAGTTCATCTGAAGGTACACCTTTAGCCGAGGACAAAACAAAAACAGGCAAAAAGAGAAAACAAGTAGACCACCTTGAAGGAGAGTTCAAGAAAATTAAACCAACTACCTTTGATGGAGAATATAGAATAGGAGAAGAAGCTGAGGCATGGTCATTGGACATCAAAAAATATTTCTGCATATATAACTATTCCAGTGATATGAAGGTCAGAATGGCTATATACAATCTGAAAGGGAAGGCCAGCATTTGGTGGCAAGACCTGAAATTGGCCAAGGGCCTGAAGGAGAAACAGATGGAATGGTCTGACTTTAAGAAATATTCAAGAAAAAATACCTATCTGAAAGGTACTATGAAAGGAAAACAAAAGCGTTTTACGAGTTAAGACTTGGACAGATGACAATGGAGGACCTTATAAATAAATTCCTGGAATTATTAAGGTTCATACCTTACATCCAGGAGGATGAGGTAAAAATATAGCGATTCTTAAGCTGTTTACCATAGTCCTACATGGATAGAATTGAGTTTGACAACCCCAAATCCTTGAGTGAAGTATTCAGGAAAGCATGAATGTGCTATGATCAATATAAATAGCGGGCAAAGTTTCCCAAAGCCTGGAAGGATAAGAAACAAGATCGAATGAACCAGTGGAAGAAGGGATACCAACCAACCCCTTATCGTAATGCAACAAAAAGCTTTCCGATAATTTTTTTTCACTCCAACCATATGAATACGCAAGGCAGTGGTAAACTGGTAAATTTGGGAATGAAGAAGTTTGGGGAGAGCCCCCGTGAACCATTAAAGTGTTGGGAATGTGGGGAACCTCATATAAGGAGGAACTGTCCACATTTAAGTTCAACAAATAGAACTATTGTTCATAATTTGCAGGAAGCCTCGACGGTGGGAGACGTGGACAGAAGCCTGTATCGGATAAATGCAACCATAGATGACCGACAAGCTGACCACCAATTCTCTATGGTAGAAATCGAAGGTAAAATCAATAACACCCAAATTTATGTTTTAATCAACCCTGGAGCTATGTTAAGTTATATTAATCCTGATATAGTAGAGTCAAATAAACTTAAGAAACTGAAGCATGCAAAACCATGGCTGGTACAATTAGCAAGAAGGACAAAAAGGAAAGCAATTGACTTTATTTCTGATTTCAAGTTCAACTTAGATGGTCAAAACATAAGAACAAATCTGAACATCCTACCATTAGGATCTTATGATATGATTATCAAAATGGATTGGTTGAAAAAGCACAAATCAGTGCTAGATTGTTATACAAAGACACTTAACTATAAAGACGATTATGGCACTACTAGAACAACCCAAGGCCTACCAAAACCTATATCAATTAGACAAGTTTTAGCAATGAAACTCAAGAAATGTATGAGAAAGGGATGTCAAGTTTATGCCATCCAAGTAACAAATCTTTCAAAGAAGGTAGATAAGCTGGAGTTAGAAGATTTTGTTGTCCTATGTGAATTCAGAGACATGTTTGTGGACGAGATACTAGAATTACCTCCTAGGAGGGAGATAGACTTCTCCATATATTTGTTACCTGGTTCCACCCCTATCTCAAAATCACCTTACTGAATGAGTCTACCAGAATTGACAGAATTAAAAATACAATTACAGGAATTGTTGGACAAAGAGTCTATCAGACTGAGTGTTTCACCATGGGGGGCACTAGTCCTCTTTGTAAAAAGAAAGATAATACTCTAAGGCTTTGTATCGATTATAGACAATTGAATAAAATGACTATTAAGAACAAGTACCCCTTACCTAGGATAAATGATCTGTTTGATCAAGTAGGAGGGGCCAAGATATTTTCAAAATTGGATTTACGATCTGGTTATCATCAAGTAAGAATAAAGGATGAGGATATAAGAAAAACAACTTTTCGAACAAGATATGGACACTATGAATTCATAGTCATATCTTTTGGACTCACTAACGCACCAACCACGTTTATGTGCCTGATGAACAGTATTTTCAGTCAGTACTTGGCCAAGTTCGTACTAGTATTTATCGACGATATTCTGGTATACTCAAAAATGGAGGAAGAACATGAAGAACACTTAAGAAAAGTATCTGCAAACATTGAGGAACCACAAATTGTACGCCAAATTTGATAAGTGTGACTTTTATCAAAAGAAAATACAATATCTAGTACATGTAATTTCAACAGAAGGCATTGTCGTAGACCCTGAGAAAATAAGAGCCATCATGGAATGGCCAATACCTAAGGATGTAGCGGATATCTGGTCATTCATGGGAATCACCGAATATTATCATAGATTTATAGAAGGGTTTTCCAAGATAGCCTACCCTATCATGTCATTACAAAAGAAAGGGACCAAGTTTAACTGGTCACAGAAGTGTCAAGACAGTTTTAACAAGCCGAAAGAATTATTGACAACTGCACCCGTATTGAGAGTAGAAGACCCAGATAAAGACTTTATCGTATGTGTTGATGCAAGTAAAGAAGGACTAGGTGGCATTCTAATGCAGGAAGGACACATGACTTGTTATGAGTCCCAAAAATTAAAAGAACATGAGAAAAATTATGTCACTCATGACTTAGAATTGGCAGCGGTAATACATGCCTTAAAAATGTGGCGACACTACATAATGGGTAGAAAATTTCTACTATTAACGGATAATAGCGGGGTGAAATATATGTTTAGCCAACCAGATCTTAATGCAAGGCAAGTAAGACGGCTAGCTTTCTTGAGCGAATTCGACTTTGAGGTCAGACATATCAAAGGTAAGGAAAATAAGGTAGCAAACGCTTTAAGCAGAAGAGTCCATGGGTTATTTGAGATAAATATCAATAGGGTGAAAAGTGATCTGGAACAAAGAATAAGGATGACAGGTATTAACGATGAAAATTACACTAAGATAGTGGTAGAATTACAAAACAACACCGCAAACTCAGATAAACCAGATCTGAGTATCGACAAGAAGGGACTATTATGATTTAAAAACAGACTTTACATACCAGATTCAACAGAGTTAAAGTTAATAGTCTTGGATGAACTGCATAAGAAACCGTATTCTGGCCATCCAGGATACCAGAAAATGATAACAACACTTAGAAAACTATTTTTCTGGCCTAATATGAAGGGTGAAACAACAGAATACTTGGCTAGGTGCCAATATTGTCAGTAGGTTAAGGTCGAACACCAGCATCCAGCTGGCCTATTATAGCCATTACCAATGCCAAAATGGAAATGGGAGACCATATCACTGGAATTTATAACAAGTTTTCCTAAAACTCAGAAACAAAATGATTATATTATGGTTGTAATCGATAAACTTAGTAATTCTGCACACTTTATTACCGTGAAATCTACTTTTAAATCTATAAACATTGCTGAAATATTTATGAAATAATTTTTTAGACTGCATGGTATTCCTAAAATGGTGATCTCAGATAGAGACATAAAATTTACGTCCACCTTTTGGAAAGAATTGTTTGCAGGGATAAACACTGATTTGAATTTTAGCACGAGTTACCATCCACAAACAGATGGAAAGACTGAACGAACAAATCAGATCGTTGAAGATATGCTCCGCATGTACGTAAGGACAAAACAGAGTAAGTGGGAAGAATACCTGTACTTGGTAGAATTCACATATAACAATGGGTACCAAACTTCGGCTAAATTGAGCCCCTTCGAGGTACTGTATGACAGAAAGTGTACGGCACCAATTAGCTGGGACGACCTAGTTGACAGACTCATGGTTGGACCATAAATGCTCCAAGAAATGGAAAGTATGGTAAGAAAGGTGCAACAAAACTTAAAAGAGGCACATGACAGACATAAAAGTTACGCGGACCAAAAAAGAAGACACTTGGAATTTCAAGTGGGAGATCATGTTTACTTAAAAGTCAAAGCATGAAAGAGTTCACTAAAACTCGGGAACTGTGCCAAGTTGGCACCCAGGTTTTGTGGGCCCTTCGAGATACTAGCTCGAATTGGACCTGTAGCATACCAACTTGCACTTCCAACTAATCTAATAATTCATAATGTATTTCATGTTTCCTTGTTGAAAAAGTATGTCCATGACCCTACTCATATGATTGATTGGAACTTGGTGCAGGTGGAACTAGAAGGCGAGTTCCAGGCGGAGCCCTAACGCATTCTGGACTGGAGAGAAATAGCACTTTGGAACAAAGTCATCGCTCACGTAAAGGTGCAATGGAAGCACTTTAGCCTCGTGGAGGCCACTTGGGAGTTGGAGGGATATTTGCAGAAATTTCATCCAATCCTATTCCAAGAAAGGAACGAACACTGAGGACAATGTTTTATTGAAGGGGGAAAGGATGTGACATCCCCCAAAAGAAAGTATTTTTCAAAATTCAAAAAATTGTTAGAAAACTATTCCGTTCTTGGTAAATTCGAATTTGAATTTTTTTTTCCATTTATGGCAATTCCAAATTTCGAATTTGGAAAATTGCAATTAATTATTATAATTGGTGGGTAGAGATTCTGATTTGACCCAATTAACTATTTGATTATGACACTTGTATGAAAAACTAATATTTTATATTTACTGCAGGAGGACAAATGAAACAACCATGTTAAAATCAACTGACCATGACTCCATGAGAGGGGAACATGTTGGAACTACCTTAGGGTTGATTTTTACAAGTGGAAAATCAGGGATTTGGCCATTGGCATCCCCTGAAAATCAGGGATTTAGAAATATGCGAAAATTCCCAAGAGAGGGAAAAAGACCTAGGCAATAAGGGGGATTGTTTTGATAAATAGAATATGTGAGGAGGCAGGACACTGCCTAGTATGCTGGGGAAAAAGACCATTGTGTACTTCCTGTTATGAACACCGATTACTGAGTGTGAGGCAAGGAAAAGACTACTGATAGAGGAAGACAGTGCTGAAGAGGAGATTTCAAGTTTTCCCTCATGGATTCATGGTCAGGCTAGGGGTGAATTGGGTAAGCATTGGCGGCCATGTTATAACAGTTGGGAGGAATGTGGTTGTTCCCTTTGTTTTCCCACAGACTAATTCAGATATGTCTCTCTACTCTCCTCTTTTCATGAATGTACCATTGAAATGATTGTACACGGTTACTAGTGTGGACAATTATCTTACTATCATGTGTATTAGATAAAATTACAGAGTTGTTGTAGATTAATTGGAATAGAAATAATTTGATTTGATTAAAAGAATGTAGTTACTCGAGTGTAGTATACTATTCACTATAGGGACGACCTAATATTCTACATAAATGTATCTATATGGACTTATGTAGGTTCTATGTTGTAATAACATAGACAATATATTAATTTATGAAATTATAAAGTGATGTGATATAGTTCTAGAGGAAATAAAGCTAGATCTGAATATTAAATGGTGTTATCGGACTACTTTGTGTTAGTCATTCCAAGAACAGACCCATTTTACCTGAAGAAATAAAAATTAATTATGCACATCCTGAAATTTTGAATCCTGGAACGTTCTACTGGTCATAAGATAATCATATGGTCATACACCTTTAAGTACTCAACATCTATAATGAGATTTCAATCTATGTAGACATTTAGAGAATTCTAGAAACGAGTTTAGGAATATTATATTCATTTATTTCTGCACCGAACTATAACTACGAATATCTAATACACAGAGGATAATTATTGATCATTACAGAAAGGTTCCCATGAAAAAAAACTATATTAATATAGAAGAGAGTTATATTTGTTCTCCTCGTAATAACCTAAAAAAAAAGAGAAAGTACAGAGTCAACAAAATGCCTAGAACGAGTCCTTAAACTCTCTAGAGCATAAATATTGGGATAGTGAAATTCATTTCAATACGGGGTTTCTTCCCCTTCTGTTTAGGATTTAAATTACAAGGAAATCGGCTACCCTGGGAAGCCTGGTAACGACAAAACCTTACTATGAAATTCTGTACAGTAGAGAACAAAACTTAGAGACTAAGTTTTAAGTCTGGTTGTCGGAACTCGAATACCTTTTTGGGTCCGACGATAATCTGAGTCCATTGAACGTGAAACATCCGAATCCTGAAATGGATCGCGAGAATCAACAATGGGATTTAGAGAGAGCAAAAGTTAAATAGAAATGAAATTATTTTTCAAAAACCATAAAGTAGCGAAATTTAATCATGAGAAAATAAATCACATGTAGAGAGAATCCACGAAATTAAATACTGAATATTTAATACATGAATTATTACTTATCTTGTGATTGGCGTGGAACTTTTTCCATCGACGTCGTTGAATGAATCGATCCACAGTCGAAAAGAGAAATGGAACCAAAGAAGGCTGATGGGTACCCCTCGTAGGAAAAACAAGGGCCCATCATTAGTGATTACAACTGAGAAAATCTTAATCGAATAAGAACAACTAATAGAACATAACTGCAAACAAGTAGAATGATAATTTCATACAGTATGATACATGAACCACTGAGATAACTACCATAAATTGAATACTTCATTTTTATTTACCCTTTTCGTTGAAGTAATGTGAATAGACAGTTCTAAATACATAATTCTAGATCCGAGTGCTTGGAATAAAATCCCTAAATGTAAATAATTTCACAGGCAAAATAATCACAGAAGTTGAGGGAGTGCGTTCTTCCTCTCAGATTTAAGAGTTGTTAGTTCGAAGATTTTTGCCATCCCTGACTCCTTGCGAACCCAGGGGATGTATTACACAATCACATCGGAAATAATGATGAACAATTTATACACATAGGATATGGTGGCGGATATACGAATCACAATAGAAAACAAGAAATAATTTAACCATAGGATTTACTCGGCGGTAAATATGCCGAAGACACCTAGAATTAAGATGCAAGCGTCTAGGAAGTAGGCCTATTATTACTTTTTGTATCTCCGTCATTTCCCTGTAAATATATCCATATTTATATACAACCTTATAACAAGAGGGGAAACAAACCCTTCAAATCTTTAAATCTCGAAAACATAACCATGAATTTTTAGTCTCTTATCGAGTTATACCAAGATCAGACATGCATTACGAGGACTGGAAATGCATAGAACTTACCTATGAACTAGAAGAACCAACTCCTATGCTTGTGACTTTCCTGTCTCCTTCAGGATCCCTTATAGTCCAGAGCCTTCTACGAGGGTTCATAGAAGAAAATATACCTATCGTAAAGTAACAGGAAAATGATAGAACCCAATACAGAATAGGGGATCTACAACAAACCAACAAACCGATAAATCCTCAACTCAAACCAGAGGATATCAAAACCAACAGAGTTAAGAGGAGTAGATGGTGACCACAACACGTATTTCAACATTCAAGAGTCTTTAGTTCAAAGTCAAAATAACAAAGAGTCTTTGGCTTACCATATGCAAGGAACACACGAGGGATGAATGCTTCCATAATCTCTTCCCAGCTCGCGTCCACCCAAAATACCAACCACTTATAGAGTTAAGCTACTACAGGGTTAGTGCTAAAACGTTTCTTTTTGAAAATACCTAGACACAGGCGAGGGACAAACACTAATCACCTACCAACCCTTCGCAGAAGTAGAGTAATGGTGGTAGTACGGAATAATACCTTACCATGTGAACAAGGTGAGGTCGCAAGTTTTACGTTGGACACAATAATCGATTAATAAACCTCAGAAGGCACCCTGGCATATTGCCATTATTAGGCTAGACAGGGGATTTAACTTAGGATCTAACAAGTACCTCAATCAACTTTACACCAAGTCTGTGTGAGGGAGATGACTTTGTTAGGGGCCTTTCTAGTACAACCGATAAGTCCAGATTCTCGTCAGTTGAGGTGAGACCACTTGGTTCATTAACTTTAACGCATTCGGAAAGGAGTGCTGATACGTTTGAGCCCTTCCACAATGCCAACTGTCAACCCACTTCAAGTATCGGGTAATGGTAGCGTAAGGTTAATCACGACCTGTTTCACACAGAGTTTATTGCTCGAGCAAGCTAACAAAAATTTAAAGTCCTTCATTAATTTATAACTTGTGACGTTTAATACGAGAAAGGTGTAGTTCCTTTAGGAACCCAATACCTCTCGTATAGGTTCTCTTATGTTATAATCAATGATAATGTTATATTTGGAGAGGTTTGGAATACCTTTAATGTTTAACATTTTACAACTTTAGAAGTTATGTCTAGGGATGGGTCTTTAACCCTTTTACTAACATTAGAAATGATAGTAAATGAGGAACTAGATTATATAGCGAATTTAGCCCTGTATCCATTATATATGTGGTTTCTAGACAACCGAGATAATCAAAGAATAAAATCTCTTACAAAGGAAGGTAGCTGTATTGACGATAGTGGTAAACATAGCCCTTATGGGAGTTGATAGTATCGACAACTATTTATTTACGATAACCTTGAGACCTTCAAAATAAGTTGACCGAAGACAATGGAATTTTAATGTCCCTAAGAATTTTTTTTTTATTTTGTAATTTTGGGGATCATTACACTACCCTTCCTAGTGTGGCAAACCCAATGCCCAAACCAAGGTGGGGGGAAGATGAGAGGAATAATAATGGAAAGTGGTAAGTATGGAGGGAATGAATGATGACCTTTCATAGACCCACCTAGTGGAAACTCATCCTAAAGGGAGATCAACTTACTAGGGCATCATGTCACCCTCCCAGGTATGAACAAGTTAATGAGCATAATTTCTAAGAAAACATTATAAAATGAAGGAGAATTCAATGCAACATACTTCAGTGCTTCAATAATCAGAGTGACACATACCATGATACTCAGACTCATTACCTCGTGGAACAAGAATTAATGCTACTTTGGGACCATGCTGGTGGAATGAATGCTGCTGCTGTTGACAGATAGGCTGCATTGAAGAAAATATGGGCCCTCCGGAGCCATGCTAAAGTCATCTGGCTCTCGAAAATCCATGTCTAGGACCTTGTTGATAGGTGTAAATGACACAACATCAACTAGAAGGTTAGATCCGAATTGGGGTTGTCTAATTAACCTAAGTCATTTGGTATGATCTGACCCGACGGGTTTAATGGCACCATTAGCCAACTAAAGTCCTAAAAATAGTAAAAGAAATAAACTAATCTAAAGCTATGATTCTAACAAATTATGTATTACTTACTAATGTTTCTTAAAAAGAAACGTGAATATACAAATGATTATAAACAATCTATATACAGTTTACAAGGTTTACTTGAAATCTTGCGAAAATAAATGTTCATAATAATGTTTCAAAAGAAGATAAAGTAAGAACATAAATACTTTGTTTTTTTTGATGTTTAAATATTTTAAATTAACAGTCAAATCTAATTGATGCAATCATCGTCTCATTCATATATAAACAAATCTGAATAAAAGAAAACAATGCACCTACTAACCTCTCACTGATCAACAGTACTAAGCTAAATTCATCTCTCTGTATTTGTATGAGCTCCTCTTAACCCGTGTCAACTGTAAACCTATGAAAAAAGAAAGAATAATACTTCTTGAATAAATTCAAGGAAGTGTTTCATATTTTGGAGTGAGTTTATAACGACAGAAAGACAATGTAATGTACCTCATAGTTACCATTTTTTTTGTTTTGTTTATCTGTCTTCTATAAAACTCTTGGTGAAAGAAATGATACCAGTCGTACAATTCTAATGTCAACATGGTTACAAAGACTTTGTAATAAGACCTTGTTATAAGATTCTATTATAATATCTTGCTACAACTCCTAATTCTAATCTTACCACCACATATCCTATTTATATCGTCTTGCTTAATCCCCAGTAGAAAGGTTATAAGAAGGATCCCAAGGCTATCACAAATCCCCTTCATCCTTTATTCTTCACCCTTATGCGTATAGGGCTACGTATGTAAGTGGGGTCTTATAACTCATACTAAAACTCATCTTTATCATATGGTTCTGTATTCGTTCACCAGTCCACAGATTGATCTTCACCCTAACAAACCTTAACTAGCTTTTTATCCATAAAGTCATGGCGTTGAGTTTGCTTTTCCACCGGACAACTAACATAAATACCGAGTCACGGTCATATAGTGATTCTTAGAACCAGTGGTTGATCATAGTGAAGTAATTAAACCAAAGGCCAGTGGGAGAGATGGTCCACTGTCATAATAATTAAATCTCTGCAACTTCATTAATGACAACCCTGCTAATCTCATTGAATTCATTTGGCTCTACACCTGAAGTTCACACCGACCCTATCATCGTGACATGGCTACTCGTCCTCTGTACTCCCCTCATTTAATTTGAGGCAACAATGCATCGTTTAGGATTTTTGGGTAAATCCACTATTTGCAATTTCTGAGTTTTTGTTTCCCTAAGAAGGGTTCCGTGTATCACATTTTCTTCTTGAGGCTAAGTCTGTAAGTAATGGTGTAATGTTCCATGGAGGTTCTGCATATCCTACTTTCTTTCAGAAGCAAAGTCTATAGTGTAAAGGGTGGTCGCGCCATGGATGTAACCGGTGACATGAATCGAACTCTGGTAAGTTCTTCCTTAAACAAAGCCCCGATAGAGTAAGTAGGTGGTGTATTGTTTGGCGGCGTTAAATAAATTTGTTACTCTATTAATCACCATTGTGTCCTTTTAGTCCTGTTGTATTCTTCCTTTTGGTAATTTCTTTGTCAAGGTTCATCAACATCTTTCAGGGTTACGGTTGCTTGACAGTATAGGGTTTAGATGATAGGAATGGTTGTGTAATTCTTAGGTCTCGGCTTTACCTTCCTATTTTATTCTTCTTTAAAGAATCTCGAAGAGGTATGTCAGCCCCATGAGTAGTTCACCGAAGGAAGAATCTTACTGTTGAGTAGTGTAATAATTACCCTTTGACTAACTTCCCCTATGTTGGATGAATTCATCCTTCCATAGACTTACCAGACCTTCTGTTGGTTCTTTCCTTTATTATTATTGATTTAATTTCTTCTATTTATGTGATGCCTTGAACAAATTATTAGGAGTCCTATGGCATATACCCTTTTAAATTTTAAAGGAAATTCCTGTCACCTTGATGGGAGGTGGTTAATCCCCATCACCGTAGCGTAACGACTCTTTTTAAAGTTGAATATAAGTATTCGCTACAGTTTTGGTTCAAGAATATTTTAAGCTAATTTCTTTAATAATTTTCTTTACGAAATGTATATATTATTGTTTTGGCTTCTGCTTAAGACATAATTGTACAAGTTAGGGGTTTCCCTATTGATTAATTACTAGTAAGAGAAAATCTTATGAGATTGTTACCATCACTAATGATGGGCCTTGTTTGTGTGAGGACCCATCATAGATTTAATGTGCCTTCATCCTTCGACTCGGACATCCATCTGGAAGGCAAGCGGTGGTCAAGGTTTTGAGCTCGCACATCAAAGATAAGTATCTCGTTGGTTAACATTTCCCTGTTCTTGCACTTACTTTCTTATGTTACCTATTACCCGAATAAGGTAAAATTTTTTAGGGTTTTGTTTTCCTTTGCAGGTATCTATTTCCACCTATGCTCATCTTGGATCCTTGCCTCTGCCTTCGGTGCAAAATGTATTTGGGTTTTGAACCCATCATAACTTCGGCTAACTCTACAGGTTCTAGAATCATCCAGAGGAAATCGTGCACTTCAATTAATTCTGTTATAAATAGTTTTCTTTTGACTTCTAAAAGAAAACATGGTTTACTAAGGAAATCACTTGGGCATCTCCATTACTGGCATAATGACCGTCTTTATACAATCATTAAATTGGTGTCTTTGATATTAGACTTGGTCAACTATGTAATACAGTTTCCTATTTATTTAATAAAAGGCGCTCCTGTCTGAAATTAATCGAAATGACGATTGTATTTAAGTGAGTCTGTTGTTCAATTTCGAGAACTAAACTTGTTAATTAGAATGGAATTAATGAAGTTATATACAGTTTGACTCTGTCTGATGCAAATTACCTATTTTGTTACAAAAAGGAAGAAAAAAATCCCCAGAATTGAATAATGGGGTTACTGGTATTATTTGTTCTACTGTATTTGATTCATGTATAAAAATGCATCGGTTGTTTCTCTTGACTGAAATATTTTAACTCTGTATTCAATTTATGGATGTGGTTACATGTCTGTCGAGAATTTTATCATACTTGAAATATGGGAAAAGAATTCTTATGAGCACATATGTATATATATATGTATATTTTTATATACGTATTTGTTTATGTAGGCACTAGGTTCTGTATTTCATTATCATGTCTGCCAATAGTAATTAAATACATACTTGTTACAGATCTATCGTGAAAATGTATCAATTCGTAGTAGCTTAAATCTACACTAAGGGGAAGATAGCATCCCATTTTCATTTATAAATCTGAAATTTCAGAAAACACCTACTTCATATATATACATATAGACTAGTTTCAATCTGTTCATGTTTAGATGTTTTACCTTAGAAATTTCGATGTAGAGGAAATACCTCTGTTATAACAAAAATCCAATTACAAAAAAGAGTAACTTCCAAAATTTAGTCACACTAGTCCATTCGATTGTTTTAGGAAGAAATCAAATAATTTCTAACTTTCATACAGATTCTAAATCAATCATAAAGAAATGTTCGAGAATGGATTATAACTATTATGTCGGAAGTTTAACTTCACACATTCGTATAATCGAACAGTTTTTCACTCAGGTTACGGTGTCCCTATAGACTTTAATGATTATGCTACATCTGTAATAAATTCATTCCACAGGAGTAGAAATAATTCAATTTAGATACAACAAATACATTACATCAGATATACGATCATTCACACACAAAAAAGGTAAAATTATATATCTGAACCAGTGCGCTTTCAAATAGAAAAGGAAAAGATTACATATCTAAACCAGTGCATGGGAAGACAAAGGGAACAACCATGTTCCTCCCAACTGTAGAATAGGGCAGCCAAATCACTTGCCCGATTCACCCCCTAGCCTGACCATGAGTCCATGAGGAAAAACTTGGAAAACTCCTCAGCAATGTCTTTTAGTGCCAACAGATTCCTCTTGCTTCACACTAAATCAGTCGTGTTCATAACAACAAGAAAACTAGTCATCTCTTTTCCCTAGCATACTAGGCAATGTCCTGTCTCCTCACATATGCTATTTAACAAAACAATCCTTTTGCCTAGGTCTTTCTCCCCCACTTGGGAATTTTCCCATCTTTCTAAATCCATGATTTTCAGGGGCTGCCAATGGCCAAATCTTTGATTTTCCACTTGTAACAATCAGCCCAGAGGTAGTTCCAACATGTTCCCCACTCATGGAGTCACGGTCAGCTGATTTTAACATGGTTGTTCCATTTGTCCTCCTGCAATCAATATAAAATATTTTGTTTTCATACAAGTGTCATAGTCAAATAGTTAGTTGGGTCAAATCAGATCTCTGCCCAACAATCATAATTATTAATTACAATTATCAAATTCGAAATTCGAAATTGCCATAAATGGAAAAAAATTTCCAAATTCGAATTTACTAAAAAGAGAATAATTTTCCAACAAATTTTAAATTTCAAAATACTTTACTTTTGGGGATGTCACATCCTTTCCCCCTTCAATAAAAAACTGTTCTCAATGTTCGTTCCTTTCTTGGAACAGGATTGGATGAGATTTCCTCAAATCTCCCTCCAACTCCCAAGTGGCCTCCTTAGGACTAAAGTTCTTCCATTGCACCTTTACCTGAACGACGACTCTGTTCCGAAGTGATATTTATCTCCGGTCCAAAACACATAGGGGTTCCACTTGGAACTTGCTTTCGGGTTCCACCTACACCAAGTTCCAATCAATTATATGAGTAGGGTCATGAACATACTTTTTTAACAAAGAAACATGAAATACTTTATGAATTCTTAGATTAGCTGGGAGTGCAAGTTGGTATGCTACAGGTCCAATTCGAGCTAGTATCTCAAAGGGCCCACAAAACCTAGGTGCCAACTTGGTACAGTTCCCTAACTTCGACAAACTTTTTCGAGATTTGACCTTCAAATAAACATGGTCTCCCACTGGAAACTCCAAGTGTCTTATTTTTTGATCTGCATAACTCTTTTATCTATCCTATGCTTCTTTTAAGTTCTGTTGTACCTTCCTTACCATGTTCTCCATTTCTTAGAGCATCTTTGGTCCAACCATGAGTCTCTCAACCGGGTTACCCCATCTAATTGGAGTCGTACACTTTCTGTCGTACAGTACGTCAAAAGAGCTTAACATAGCCGAAGTTTGGTACCCATTGTTATATGCAAATTCTACCAAGTGTAGATAGTCTTCCCACTTGTTTGGTTTTGTTCTTACGTACATGCGGAGCATATCCTCTATGATTTGGTTTGTCCTTTCGGTCTTCCCATCTGTTTGTGGGTGATAACTCGTACTAAAATTCAAATTATTATTTAGCCCTGCAAACAATTCCTTCCAAAAAGAGGATGTGAATTTTACGTCTCTATCTGAAATCACCATTTTAGGAATACCATGCAGTCTAAAAATTTCTTTCATAAATATTTCAGCAATGTTTATAGCTTTAAAAGTAGACTTTACATGAATAAGTGTTCATACTTACCGAGTTTATCGATTACAACCATGATAGAATCATTCTGTTTCTGAGTTTTAGGCAAACCTGTTATAAAGTCTAGCGATATGGTCTCCCATTTACATTCTGGTATTAGTAATGGTTGTAATAGGCTGGTTGGATGCTGGTGCTCAGCCTTAACCTGCTAGCAATCTTGGCACCTAGCCAAGTATTCTGTTGTTTCACCCTTCATATTAGGCCAGAAAAATAGTTTTCTAAGTGTTGTTATCATTTTATGGTATCCTGGATGCCCAGAATACGGTTTCTTATGCACTTCGTCCAAGACTATTAACTTTAACTCTGCTGAATCTGGTATGTAAAGTCTGTTTTTAAATTGTAATAGTCCCTTCTTGTCGATACTTAGATTTGGTTTATCTGAGTTTGCGGTACTGTTTTGTAATTCTGCCATTATCTTAGTGTAATTTTCATTGTTAATACCTGCCGTCCTTATTCTCTGTTCCATATCACTTTCTGCCATGTTGATATTTATCTCAAATAACCCATGGACTCTTCTGCTTAAAGTGTCTACTACCTTATTTTCCTTACCCTTGATATGTCTGACCTCAAAGTCGAATTCGCTCAAGAAGGCTAGCCATGTTGCTTGCCTTGCATTAAGATCTGGTTGGCTAAACAAATATTTCACACCGCTATTATCCATCAATAGTAGAATTTTTCTACCCATTATGTAGTGTCGCCACATTTTTAAGGTGTGTATTACCACTGCCAATTCTAAGTCATGAGTGACATAATTTCACTCATGTTCTTTTAATTTATGGGACTCATAAAAATTCACGTGTCCTTCCTGAGTTAGGACACCACCTAGTCCTTCTTTACTCGCATCAACACATACAATGAAGTCTTTATTTGGGTCTGCTACCTTCAATATGGGTGCAATTGTCAATAATTCCTTCAGCTTGTTAAAAATGTCTTGACACTTCCATGACCAGTTAAACTTGGTCCCTTTCTTTTTTAATGACGTGATAGGGTAGGCTATCTTGGAAAACCCCTCTATAAATCTACGATAATATCCGGTGATTCCCATGAATGACTAGATATCCGCTACATCCTTAGGTATTGGCCATTCCATGATGGATTTTACTTTCTCAAGGTCTACGACAATGCCTTCTGCTGAAATTACATGTCCTAGATATTGTATTTTCTTTTGATAAAAGTCACACTTATCAAATTTGGCGTACAGTTTGTGTTTCCTCAACGTTTGCATAACTATTCTTAAGTGTTATTCATGTTCTTCCTTCGTTTTAGAATAGACCATAATATCGTCGATAAATACTAGTACGAACTTGTCTAAGTACTGACTGGAAACACTGTTCATCAAACACATAAACGTGGCTGGTGCATTAGTGAGTCTGAAAGGTATGACTACAAATTCATAGTGCCCATATTTGTTCGGAAAGATGTTTTGCTTATATCTTCATCCTTTATCCTAACTTGATGATAACCGGATCGTAAATCCAATTTCGAAAAGATCTTGGCCCCACCTACTTGATCCAATAGGCCATTTATCCTAGGTAAGGGGTACGTGTTATTAATTTTCATTTTATTCAATTGTCTATAATCGATACAAAGTCTTAGAGTACTGTATTTCTTTTTCACAAAGAGGATTGGTGCTCCCCATGGTGAAACACTCAGTCTGTTATGCTCTTTGTCCAACAATTCTTGTAATTGTATTTTTAATTCAGTCAATTCTGGTAAACTCATTCAGTAAGGTGCTTTTGAGATTGGGGCTAAACCAGGTAGTAGGTCTATGGAGAAATCTATTTCTCTTCTAGGAGGTAATTCTGGTATCTCATCCACAAACATGTTTATGAATTCACATAGGACAACAAAGTCTTCTAACTTTGGCTTATCGTCTTTTTCTAATAGATTCGTTACTTGGATGGCATAAACTTGAAATCCCTTTCTCATACATTTCTTGAATTGCATCGCTGAAACTTGTCTAACTGATACAGGTTTTGGTATACCTTGGGCTATTCTAGTAGTGCCATAATCGTCTTTATAATTAAGTGTCTTTGTATAAAAATCTAGTACTACTTTGTTCTTTTCCAACCAATCCATTCTTATAATCATATCATAAGATCCTAGTGGTAGGATGTTCAGATTTGTTCTTATGGTTTGACCATCTAAGCTGAACTCGAAATCAAAAATAAAGTCAACTACTTTCCTTTTAATTCCTGTTGCTAGCTGTACCAGCCATGATTCTACGTGCTTCAATTTCTTAAGTTTATTTGACTCTACTACATCAGCCGTAATATAACTTAACAGAGCTCCAGGGCCAATTAAAATAGAAATTCGAGTGTTATTGATTTTACCTTCGATTTCTACCACAAAGGACTAGTGACCAACTTGCCGGCCATTTATGGCTACATTTATCCAATGCAGGCTTCTGCCCACATCACCCACCGTCGAGGCTTCTTGCAATGTAACGACCCTAGTTGAATAAATGTTTAAGGATTATTAAGTAAAAATTAATTAGAGGATTAATTGTCTTAACATGGTATTAATTAAACAAGATTGGTATAATGATACTAATTAAATATTTATTAATTAATTAATGGTTACAGTTTGATTAATTAATTGATTAACTAATTACATGTTACATTCATTGACATGGGTATTAAATTAATAGGGTTAATAAATTATAAGTTTAATTTGTTAAAGACTTACGTACTCGGAAAGGGATAAGACATTGAACATAAAGGGATAAGATATTAATTGTAAAGGGATAAGATATTAATTATGAGGGGATAAGGTAATAAATGTGTAGGTAAGGAAGTAAATGAAAGGAAGGGCGGTGAAAGAGGAATATGAGGGGGAGGAGGTTTATGAAGGAGGGGGATGATTCGACGGGGAATTTTATTTTTGGAGGCTTCCCTTGGATTGCACAGAGGAGAGTTTGAGTTCTGTAGTCGGGAAGGGTTAGTACGGGGGGCACCGGTTTGTTGGGGGTTCTGGGCATAGGGGCCAGGATATCCATATGGTATCTTGGAGCTAGGTAGTTGTCCTAGTTGGCAGGGTGGAAACTCAGTTTTGGGTAGAGTTGGTCCGTGGCTTCAAGTTGGGCAAGGCAGCAGCAGGAAGGTCAACAAGGCAAGTGGAAAGCGGAGGGTTAGCATCAGACCCAGGTATGTTAATTTATGTAATTGTTTTATGCAATTTAGAGAATATGATGTGTTATGAGGTTGTTCGTAAGCTATTATGTTTAGCTAGATGAATTTTATATGTTCTAGTGATTAATCTATTTGTGCAATTAAAATGATTTATATCAATTTTTTTATTTAAAGGCACTACATGCAAATTATGAACAACAGTTATGTTTGCTGAAATTAAACATGGACAGTTCCTCCTTAGATGAGGTTTTCCACATTCCCAAAACTTTAATGGTTCGCGGGAGCTGTCCCCAAACTTCTTCATTCCCAGATTTACCGGTTTCCCGCTGCATTGCATATTCAGATGGTTGGCGTGGAAATATTTTCTCGGAAAGCTTTTTGTTGCATTGCGATAAGGAGTTGGCTGGTATCCCTTCTTCCGTTGGTTCATTCGATCCTGTTTCTTATTCTTCCAGGATTTGGGAAACTCTTCCAGCTGTTTATACTGGTCGTAGCACATTCGTGCTTTCCTGAATGCTTCACTCAGGGATTTGGGATTGTCAAACTCAATTCTGTCCTTATAGGATTGTGGTAAACAACTTAAGAATCATTGAAAATTTACCTTATCCTCCCAGATGTATGGTATGAACCTTAGTAGTTCCAGAAATTTGTTTATAAGGTCCTCCATCGTCATCTGTCCAAGTCGTAACTCGTAAAATTCCTTCTTTTTCCTTTCATAGTAGCTTTCAGAAAGGTACTGTTTCTTGAAATAATTCTTAAAGTTAGACCATTCCAACTGTTTCTCCTTTAGGCCCTTGGCCAATTTCAGGTCTTGCCACCAAATGTTGGCCTTCCCTTTCAGATTGTAGATGGCCATTCTAACCTTCATATTGATGGAATAGTTGTATATCTAGAAGTATTTTTTGATGTCCAACAACCATGCCTCAGTTTCTTCTCCTGTCCTAGATTCTCCATCAAAGGTAGTTGGTTTAATATTTTTAAATTCTCCTTCAAGGTGGTCTACTTGCTTTCTTTTTTTGTCTATTTTAGTTTTGTCCTTAGCTGAAGGTGTACCTTCAGGCGAGCTGTCTCCTTTTTCGGTTTCAGGCAACGAGTTCTTAGAGGCCCTTTTGCTGACCTCTTCGTCATGGTTATCGTCCTTTGGGATTTTCTTGGTCACTATACTGTGCAACATGATTTCATTTATCTCTTGTTGCTACTACTATTCTTTTTTCAGTTTCTCGTTGTCATCTTTGAAAACCTACAGCTCGACAATAAGATTCCTCATTGTTTCTAGCACTTCCGTGGGTGAGATCCCATCACTATTCTGTCTTGGCTCTCCAAGAGATCTCTGCTCTGGATTTCCTTCAACTTCGATTTCTGCATCATCCTAAGTTGCCATAATTAACACAAAACATAAAGGGGTTTCTGTTTGTAAGAATAAGGGTTTATTAGTTTTGCATAAATTGAAATATATGCTAAGTAGCTAAAGTGGCCTTGTTAAAGTCCAGTGTTGTGACCTTTGCTCTGATACCATATGAAATGTACCTCATAATTACCATTTTTTTTTTGTTTATCTGTCTTCTATAAAACTCTTGGTGAAAGAAATGATACCAGTCGTACAATTCTAATGTCAACGTGGTTACAAAGACTTTCAAATAAGACCTTGTTATAAGATTCTATTATAAGATCTTGCTACAACTCCTAATTCTAATCTTACCACCAAATATCCTATTTATATCGTCTTGCCTAATCCCAAGCAGAAAGGTTATAAGAAGGATCCCAAGGCTATCAAAAATCCCATTCATCCTTTATTCTTCACCCTTATGCGTATAGGGCTATGTATGTAAGTGGGGTCTTATAACTCATACTAAAACTCATCTTTATCATAAGGTTCTGTATTCGCTCACCAGTCCATAGGTTGATCTTCACCCTAGCAAACCTTAACTATCTTTTTATCCATAAATTCATGGGGTCGAGTTTGCTTTTCCACCGGACAACTAACATAAAGACCGAGTCACAATCATCTAGTGATTCTTAGAACTGGTGGTTGATCATAGTGAAGTAATTAACCCAAAGGCCAGTGGGAGAGATGGTCCACTATCATAATAATTAAATCTATGCAACTTCATTAATGACAACCATGCTAATCTCATTGAATTCATCTGGCTCTGCACCCGAAGTTCACGTCGACCCTGTCATCGTCACATGGATACCCGTCCTCTGTACTCCCCTCATTTAATCTGAGGCGACAAGACACTGTTTAGGATTTTTTGGTAAATCAACTATTTCCAATTTATGAGTTTTTGTTTCCCTAAGAAGGGTTTCGTCTATCGCATTTTCTTCCTGAGGCTAAGTCTGTAAGTAACGCTGTAATGTTCCATGGAGGTTCTAGGTATCCTACTTTCTTTCAGAGGAAAATTCTATAGTGTAAAGAGTGGTCACTCCATGGATGTAACCGACGACATGACTTGAACTCTGGTAAGTTCTTCCTTAAACAAAACCCTGACAGAGTAAGTAGGTGGTGTATTGTTTGGCAGCGTTAAATAAATTTGTTACTCTGTTAATCACCATCATGTCCTTTCAGTCCCGTTGTATTCTTCCTTTTGGTAATTTCTTTGTCAAGTTTCATCGGTGTCTTTCAGGGTTACGATTGCTTGACAGTATAGGGTTGAGATGATAGGAATGGTTGTGTAATTATTAGGTCTCGGATTTACCTTCCTATTTTATTCTTCTTTAAAGAATCTCGAAGAGGTATGTCAGTCCCGTGAGTAGTTTGTCGAAGGAAGAATCTTACTGTTGAGTAGTGTACTACTTACCCTTTGACTAACTTCCCCTATGTTGGATGAAGTCGTCCTTCCATAGACTTACCAGACCTTCTGCTGGTTCTTTCCTTTATTATTATTGATTTAATTTCTTCTATTTCTGTGATGCCGTGAACATATTATTGGGAGTCCTATGAAATATAACCTTTTAAATTTGAAAGGAAATTCCTGACACCTTGATGGGAGGTGGTTAATACCCATCATCGTAGCGTAACGACTCTATTTAAAGTTGAATATAAGTATTTTTTACAGTTTTGGTTCAAGAATATGTTAAACTAATTTCTTTAATAATTTTCTTTACAAAATGTCTATATTATTGTTTTGGGCTTTTGCTTATGGTGTAATTGTACAAGTTAAGGGTTTCCCTATTGATTAATTAATGGTAGGAGAAAATCTTATGAGATTGTTATCGTCACTAATGATGGGCCTTGTTTGTGCAAGGACCCATCAGAGATTTAATGCGCCTTCCTCCTTCGACTCAGACATCCATTAGGAAGGCAAGTGGTGATCAAGGTTTCGAGCTCGCGCATCAAAGATAAGTATCTCGTTGGTTAACATTTCCCTGTTCTTTCACTTTATTTCTTCTATTACCTATTACTCGAATAAGGCTAAAGTTTTCAGAGTTTTGTTTTCCTTTGCAGGTATCTGTTTCCACCTATGCCTGTCTTGGATCCTCGCCTCTACCTTCGATGAAAAAGGCATTCAGGTTCCAAACCCATCATCACTCCGACTAACTCTACAAGCTCTAGAATCATCCAGAGGAAATCATGCACTTCCATTAGTTCTGTTATAAATAGTTTGCTTTTGAATTCTAAAAGAAAACATGGTTTACTAAGAAAATCACTGGGGCATCTCCATTACTGGCATAACACCCGTCTTTATACAATCATTAAATTGGTTTCTTTGATATCAAACTTGGTCAACTATGTAATACAGTTTCCTATTTATTTAATAAAAGGCGCTCCTGTTCGAAATTAATCGAAATGACGATTGTATTTAAGTGAGTTTGTTGTTCAATTTCGAGAATTGAAATTGTTAATTAGAAGGGAATTAATGAAGTTCTATACAGTTTGAATCTGTCTGATGCCAATTACCT